>APFE031530970.1:58520-100145 GCA_000404065.3 Pinus taeda
TGACCAAGAGAGTGCACTTTGTGGTGAAACTATCACTAGTTTCAACCTTTGCATAAAAATCCAACCATGTTAAGGGTTGGTCTAGCCCAAGCTAGTGAGATATATGGGTGATTTTGATTGTTTAGATGCTCTTGGTCACCACTACTCAAACCTTGTTTAGATGTTGTTGGCCACCACTACTCAAACCCTGGTTAGATGTTCTTGGTCACCACTAATCAAACCACATGTTAGACCTCCCAGTCATCTCAAGACTCACATTTCTTAACCACCAATATTTTTGTAATATATACAAAAAAAAATGTATAATTGTTCATATCTATCTATAGATAGATAGATAGATAAAAGATCGAGAAAACTAGATGAAACTTAGGAATCAATTAAATGATTTTTAAATTTATTTATTTTTTATTTGATTTTCCTAAAATTAATACTTTATATAATGTGAATTTAAATTAAATTATTAATAAAAAAATATTTTAATAAAAGGTATATTTTACACTTTTTGTGGTGAAATTTAAAGATTTTCAGGATTATGATAGATTTTTTTTAACAAGGACCTTGGTTTTGGGATTGATCTAGGCTCCCAAATATGCCCATGCATCTATTTATCTTAGCTAAAGTGGTTAACCCAATTAGTCATTTAATTAAGGTAAAGTTATGCTAGAGAGGTGTATTGTTACATTTCCCCATATATATGTTGAAATAAATCTCACTAGTATTGTCTGATAAAATCCTTCTTCACTAGAATAGCATGATTTTTTCGCAACAATTAAACTATGAAAATACAACTTCCCATTATAGGATTTTCCAACAACCTAGTCATCTTCAAAATGTTTACCCTTCTTTCCAAAGTCTCTCACCACCACCAAATGCCAAGAATAAGGCCTGAGGATGGAAAGACCCAAAAGTCTCAATGGAATTTAAGAAATCTACAACAAACTAGCTAAATAGCTCTCATCACCAAAAAAATGCCTTTAGATAAATCGAGTCGTTCAACCTCAATTGAACCACATGTAATGGCATCATATCCTTCAAACGTTGGGGCACACCCCTTGAATGGAGCCAAAAGAGACACAACTATGAGTTGATCTTCATCAATGAAAAAGCATAAATGTTTTCATGAATCGGATCACTCAAATAGTGATAAGGAAGTAGCTACAATTGCAGACCCAAAGAATTGAAATTGAATCGAGGAAATTCAATCATTATGGTACCCTCTTCATTCATAACAATTCCTTGGGTTTCTTTTTTAATTGGTTTCGTTAAAAACGAATCAAACCAAATCTATTAATTTTTATATAAACTTAGATTAGCTTGATTTTAGATCTAATAAGTATCCTCTTAGAGCTAACCAAACCAATTTCTCAATTTATATATATGATTAAAAGTGATATAATTTTTAATTAAAAAATATTATTTATAATATGATTTTAATTGTAATCGTAAGTTGTATATAATTATAAGGTGATTATGAATTAAATAAGTTTAAATTATATATATATATATATTATATATATAATTAATTTGTTTAACCCATTTACTTAAAGAAATAGACTTTTCCCTTTCAAAATTATAAATTCAAATTAAAAAAGAGTAAGTATATACGTACCACACACTAAAGTCAAGCATTTACCTCATGCCAGAAGGAACAATAGGGTGCAGCGGAGTCCAAGAAGTAGTTCTCGTAGGCAAGAAGTAAGAATGTGGTGCATTGGAGTCCAGGAAGAATAAATATAAAGAAAAAACTGCAATCATATTGGAATATTATATAGTTTTTGGAGAGTCAATCATAGTGTGTAATTATTCAGAGCTTCACATAATAGAGGAATGCCTATTGGAAGATGGGAAGGGTAAACTTTCTTTCTGATAAGAAATCCCCATTACCATCATTCATAATGAGGGGTTTAAACAAGAAGTCATAATGATACAATTATTAAACATTTTTAATAACAAATTTAGAATAGTTTTCATGTTTTTTTATAATAGAGGATTTCATTGGCCAAAAGTTGTATTTATGTATATTCATGAATACATAGAGACTACAGAATGCACAATAAGCCCAGTGAACCCTTTTCAGTAACTCTTATTTTTTACTTAATAATTTTTGTGTTCATAAGTATTTTATAGCCTAGTATGGAAGATATCATATTCTATTGATATATGTTTTCTACCTTCCTATATGATTGGAACATCATTTAAAAATAACTAACACCGGGAAAAATTGTGGTTACAAATTAAAATATTTAAATATGCATGTGAGTAAAATATTTAAAAAGTAAATTATATATGTTTATGTAAATAATAAAATTAAAAATTTCTTATAGCTAGCCCACAAAGCACACTTTGTTGAAAAGGTTACCGGTTTGAACCCATTGGCAAAAATCCGGCCATGCTAAGCACTGGCCTAGCCCAAGCTGAGTGAGATCCCTGGGTGATTTTGATAGCTTGTATGTTCTTGGGTCACAGTTACTCAAGCCACATGTTAAACATGTTATAGCTAAAAAAAATTAATAGCTAAATCATTTATTGGCATGTTGCTCAAAATAAAGGACATGTATAATTCCTTCCATGCTTAGCATGGAATTGCTATATATATAAGGAGCCAACATAGATTCATCTTAACCCTGAATTTATATGAGAGCGATAAAATCTCTAGATCTTTAAACTTATTTTAAAGGGTTAAACAACAGAAATGTTTAAACATTTGATATTTGATTCATGCCTTTGATAAATTTAGATTAAGATGAATCTACACTATTATATGTATATATATATATATAATATATATATATATATATATTATATATATATATATATGAAAAAATAGTGTGATGAGATATATAATAAAAAATGGTATAATCATTTATTATATAAATGGAAAATGTAATTAATATATGTGGGGGAAAATTTGTGTAACAACCACACACACACATATTATATATATATATAATTATATTATTATTACGGGAAAAAAGTGTATAATTGTTTTCATTTTTATAATTATATAAAAAATAGGTTAATATCTATGAAAAAATAAAATTTATAAATTTAATACTAACAATAATTATATATTTATAATATGAATGAGAAGATGCGAAAAATGAGATGAAATTAGGAATTAATTTAAACTTAATTCATGATTTTTAAATTTAATTTTAAAAAATATATATTTTATTTAATATGGAATCTAAATTTAAATTATTAATAAAAAATATCTTAATAAAATTTTATATTTATTCTTTTTTGTGGTGAAATTTAAGGATGTACAAGATTATGATAAAGTTTTAAAATTTAGGATTTTGGTTTTGGAATTGAGTTTGGCTTTGCATGAAGTCATATTTTAATAGTTTTAATTCTCTTCCTATATCATATTTACCCAAACCAGTTTAGGTTAGGCTTCCAAATATGTCCCTTCATCTGCTAAATCTATATATTTAAGCTAAAGTGTGTAACTCAATCAGTGGTTTCATTAAGGTAGATACATGCTGGAGAAGGGTATCGTTACATTTTCCCATATATGTGTTCAAATAAATCTCACTAGAGAATTATCAAATAAAATCATTCTCCACTAGAATGACATGATTTTTTTGCAGCAATTAGACTATGAAAATACAACTTTCCACTATAGTATTTTCCAACAGCCTAGTCATTTTTAAAATGTCTACCCTTCTCAATGTTGCTTTCCTCCACCAAATGCCAAGAATAAGGCCCGAGGATGGAAAGACCCAAAAGTCTCAATGGAATCTAAGAAATCTACAACAAACCAATTAGATAGCTCTCAACACCAAAAAAACCTCTTCAGATAAATTTCGAGTCCTTTAGCCTCAACTTAGCCATATGTAGTGGCATCTTATCCTTCATACGTTGGCTTCCACTCCTCAATTGTTTCCAAAAGAGACACAACTATGGTCTTATCTTTTTCAATGAGAGGAAACAAATGTTTTCAAGAATCGGATCACTGATATAGTGATAAGGAAGTATATACAATTGCAGACCCCACAAAATTGGAATTAACCCAATGAAACTCAACCATTGTCCTGAATAGAGAAGGTCTTCGCGCTATAGAGAAATCCCGACCCTTCCTCTAGGGGGCTAACCAAGTCAATTAATCAATGTATAACATCACATGATCAATTAGAAATTAATACAATTTTTTCAATTCCAAGAAAAACATAAATAAAAATATTATATAATTTTAATAAAAATTAATATTTACTATTTAAAATATAAATGCGTTAACCATAATTAATAATCATTAATGGTGAGATTTATATAATTGTAGGTGTTATGTAACCAACTCACAAAATAGAATAAAAGATAGGTTCACTACTTCAAAATCAGCCTCTTCGGGGAAACTCCTTTAACATTACAACAAATGAACAATTCTTGGATGATACAAATGACAAAACCTCATTTCTATATATAGGAGTCTAAGGGGTCACAATATAATCAAAGCAGATATAAGAATAATAATGTAAGGGCACAAAAATAACAAAAGTGGGCTTCTATGGGGCACAATAATAATAATATGGGTACAATAGGGGTACAATAATAACAATAAGGGTTACAATGACAATAGTAATAGGGAAATCGCTAGTATTATAGGGAATTAACATGCCCCTCTCCTTCAAAAAGGTGTTGTCCTCAACGCTTGAGTAGTTCTGGATACTTCTGTATAAAATTCTTATCCTCCCATGTGGAATCTTTAGCGAGTAAGTTCTTCCACTCGATGAGATACTCTGAAATTGATTGAGTTCGCAACTATCAAATTCTTGTTTCTATGACTGCTTTAGGTTCTAATATCATTTTTCATTCCTCGTCAAGTTCTGGCAATATTATTTGAACTGGGAGCTTGTCCCCTATAACCTTCTTTAGGCATGAAACATGGAAAACTAGGTGCACTCAAGAAGTTGCAGGAAGCTCCAACTTGTATTCCATAGTACCAATATTTTGCAACATCTTGTATGAACCATAATACTTTGGTGATGATTTATTATTTTTCTTAGCTTGCTTGAGGGACATTTGTTTATATGGTTGTAGCCATAGGAATACTAAGTCACATACATCAAAACTTCTTTTGTTGCGATGTTGATATGCATGTTGTTTCATTATACTATGTGCCAAAGTGAGGTTATCCTTTAAGAGTTGGAGAACTTGTTGTTAATGCTCGATGTGATCTTCCACTACATGAACCTTAGAATTTTATCTTAAATATGATGTGATGGACGGTGGATGATATCCATAAAGTGTCATAAATGGGGTCATTTTTACTGCAGTATGGAAGGAAGTGTCATACCACCATTTAGCCAAAGGAAACCATTTGACCCATTGTGTCTGTTTATCAGATACAAAGCAATGAAGATATCCTTCCAAACATTTGTTTACTATCTCAGTTTTTCCATCAAATTGAGAATGATAAGATGAGCTATGAGTTAACTCATTACCAAGACAAGAAAATAAGTATGTCCAAAAATTTCTAGTGAAAATGGGATCTCTATCGTTTACAATAATCTTTGGGTTTCCATGTAGCTTTTGAATTGTTTCCATAAATACAATAGAACTATATTGGCTTTAGTTTTTCTAGTGTCTACCTTAACACCTACATGAGATACAATATGACCCAGATATTCCACCTCTTGTACTCCAAAGATCCTATCCCTAAACATATAGTGAGAAAAAAACCTAACTTCCTTAGATCCTATCCCTAAACATATAGTGAGAAAAGATCTGAAATTCAAACTCGAGGTTCATCGGGATTTCAACTCAAATGGGTTTTACTTTCATGTTTTGAAACATCATAGAAAAAAGATATAGAGAAAATTTCATGATGGCCTATTTGGAGCAGCGAAACCCTAAAATCCAAAGCTCTGAAACCAAATGTTATGTAACCAGCTCA
Source organism: Pinus taeda (assembly GCA_000404065.3). Lineage (NCBI taxonomy): Eukaryota > Viridiplantae > Streptophyta > Pinopsida > Pinales > Pinaceae > Pinus > Pinus taeda. The sequence goes on from APFE031530970.1 coordinate 64,417, forward strand.
CAAAATAGAAGAAAAGATAGATCAAAGACTTAAAAATCAACCTATTCAATGGGGAAACCTCCTTTACATTACACAAATGAACAATTCTTGGATGATACAAATGAAAAACCTCCTTTCTATATATAAGAGTCTAAGGGGTCACAATATAATCAAGTCGACATAATAATAATAATATAAAGGCACAACAATAACAAAAGTGGGCTTCTATGGGGCACAGTAATAACAATATGGGGACAATAGGTGTACAATAAGGGCTATAATGACAATAGTAATGGGGAAATCACTTGTATTATAGGGACCTAACTGTAGGTGGGTGTGAATTAAATTTAAGCTAAATGATAAAATTTATTTTATTTTAAAAAATATATGTCTCCCAAAAATATGGTAAAAAATTAACTTTCTTAAATAAGAATAAAAAATAAGTTGAATAGACTTTTCCATATAAAAATATATATACAAATTCAAATTGAAAAGGAGTAAGTATATACATATCTCACACTAAAGTCCATATATAAACAGTTACCTCGGGCTAGAAGAAAGATCTGCAGTGGAGTCCAAGAAGTAGTTATTGCATGCAAGAAGCAAGAATGGAGTGTAGTGGAGTCCAAGAAGAATAAATATATATCAAAAAGTGCAATAATATTCTAATCTTATATAGTGGTTAGAGATTCAACCATGGTGTGCAACCATTGAGAGCTTCATAGAATAGAGGCATGTCTATTGAAAGAAGGGAAGGGTAAGGGTAAGTTTTCCTTTTAACGAGAAATCTCTGTTACCATTATTCAGAATGAGAGCTTTAAACAAGAAGCCACAATGATATAATGATGCAGGTGCATCTCACCCTTTTCTTAATTAAATAAAAATTCAAGTGGAGCGATGAAAACGTGGACCAGTGAAGCTGAATCGAAGGAGAAAAATAGGAAAATCTACTTTAAAACAGAGTTAAAGTGATTTAAAGCAGTTAAAGAAAAATTAAAGAGAGAATGGATAAGTCTCGATAGACTTCCTATTGTTAACAGCCATGCACGCTTTTTGGAGAGTTTTTGTGGAGAAAAATCAGGAGAGGATAGGATCGGTCCTTCCTAAGACTTCTTATATAAATGTAATGCAATAGGAGTGTAATAGATATCTTATTTGTGAGGAAATTTGTGAGTGAGCAAGATGTAGCCGAGCGTGAGCTCATTTTTAAGGCTGAAATGCCTTAATTTTGTAACTGTTTTGTGTAATATATATGAAACCTAGGTTTAGTACATGTTGTGTACCTTTATGGGTGTTTTATAATTAAGTAAATTCTGTGTTGCGAGCTTGATCAGTCATCGATCACTTCAGGATCGATGACGATCCAAATATCATGTTTCTGTTATATCATGTTTCTGTTTATGTGATTGTTTAGACAATGTGCAGCGTAAGATAGATCGAGTTCTGGAGAGGAGCAATCATAAGTGGTTTCATCTTTTCGGCCCATGTTGGTACCGAAACAAACGCGGAGATGCCCGCCTATCACTATTATTTTAGATTTGGATGAGACCCTTGTGCATTCAACACTGGAGAATTGTGACGATGCAGACTTCACATTCCTAGTGCATTCTAATTTGAAAGAGCATACAGTGTATGTACGATGCAAGCCTCATCTCCAGCTATTTATGGATAGGGTTGCAGATATGTTTGAAATTATTGTATTCACAGCTAGTCAAAGCGTCTATGCGGAGCAACTCTTAAAGGTGCTAGATCCAAAGCGGAAGCTCATTCGTCACTGTGTCTACCGTAAATCATGCGTCTTTGTAGAGGGTAATTATCTGAATGATTTGACAGTTTTGGGGCGTGGTCTTGCACAAGTTGCCATTATTGACAACTCACCACAGGCCTTTGGGTAATTTTTTTGCTAAATGAAGATCTATGTTTTAAAAGTTTTAGACGCTTCCCTCGAGACTTATGGCCACAACCCATAGGCCTCAAGTTCGAATTATTTGGGAATTGGGATTTTGGTTAACCCCCAAAATCTCATCCCATCATTTTGGTATCAGATCAGGGAAAGGATTCCTGAGAGAAGAAAGAAAAATGCGAGCAGAAGGGGAAGAAGGTACAGCTATGTTAAAGTTGGAGAGTTTATGCAGATGGTGGCAGTAGAAGGTGAGAAGATTTGCAACAACCTAGAGAAGGATGCCAAAAGACCGAGTGAGGAGGGCTTGGTGAGGTATCGTGTAATAGAGGAGACTGTCACTGCAGAGGTTGGTTGCAGCTCATAGAAAATCATAAAAGTAGTTCTAGTGAAGGAATGCAGTGGATAAAATTGCTAAGGACAAGGAGAAGCATATGACCAGGTGTCATAAATTTTTGTGCCTCAGGAGTCTGATGCAGGTGCATCTCACCCTTTTCTTAATTAAAGAAAAATCCAAGTGGAGCGATGAAAACGTGGACCAGTGAAGCTAAATCGAAGGAGAAAAATAGGAAAATCTACTTTAAAACAGAGTTAAAGCGATTTAAAGCAGTTAAAGAAAAATTAAAGAGAGACTTCCTATTGTTAACAACCATGCATGCTTTTTGGAGAGTTTTTGTGGAGAAAAATCAGGAGAGGATAGGATCGTTCCTTCCTAAGACTTCTTATATAAATGTAATGTAATAGGAGTGTAATAGATATCTTATTTGTGAGGAAATTTGTGAGTGAGCAAGATGTAGCCGAGCGTGAGCTCGTTTTTAAGGCTGAAATGCCTTAATTTTGTAACTGTTTTGTGTAATATATATGAAACCTGGGTTTAGTACATGTTGTGTACCTTTATGGGCGTTTTATAATTAAGTAAATTTTGTGTTGCGAGCTTGATCGGTCATCGATCACTTCAGGATCGATGACGATCCAAATAACATGTTTATGTTATATCATGTTTCTGTTTATGTGATTGTTTAGGCAGTGTGCAGTGCAAGATAGATCGGGTTCTGGAGAGGAGCAATCAGAAGTGGTTTCATCTTTTCGGCCCATGTTGGTACCGAAACAAACGCAGAGATGCCCGCCTATCACTGTTGTTTTAGATTTGGATGAGACCCTTGTGCATTCAACACTGGAGCATTGTGACGATGCAGAGTTCACATTCCCAGTGCATTCGAATTTGAAAGAGCATACAGTGTATGTACGATGCAGGCCTCATCTCCAGCTGTTTATGGATAGGGTTGCAGATATGTTTGAAATTATTGTATTCACAGCTAGTCAAAGCGTCTATGCGGAGCAACTCTTAAAGGTGCTAGATCCAAAGCGGAAACTCATTCGTCACTGTGTCTACCGTAAATCATGCGTCTTTGTAGAGGGTAATTATCTGAAGGATTTGACAGTTTTGGGGCGTGATCTTGCACAAGTTGCCATTATTGACAACTCACCACAGGCCTTTGGGTATTTTTTTTCTAAATGAAGATGTATGTTTTAAAAGTTTTAGACGCTTCCGCCGAGACTTATGGCCACAACCCACAGGCCTCAGGTTCGAATTATTTGGGAATTGGGATTTTAGTTAACCCCCAAAATCTCATCCCATCATATAATTTGTAAGCATTTTTAACAGCAAAAATAGTATGGTCTTGATGTTTTCTTTTATCAGAGAATTTCATTAGCTTAAAGTTGTGTCCATTGATTTCATCACCTAAACAGACCACCATATTCCTGTAATCAGAATGCACAATAAACCTAGTGAACCCTTCTCAAGAACTTATGTTTTTTTACCTAATTTCTTATTATAATACTTATTAAATATACTGAAAATGTAATCTATATAAAAATACTCTTCATTATTAACATAATGAATCATATAATAACTATCTGATTCACATTCCTTCTGAATTTGTATGTCTTGGGCGCTGGCACAAACAACTTTGTTGAACTCATCTCGCTTCATCATCTATTATATTTTGCATTGAATCATAACTGTAGACACATTTAGATCTTTGAGGATTCTAAGATTCTCATCAATTGGTTCAATTGCACATCTGCATGCCATGTACAATCTCTTGGGAACATTTTGGATGATGCAATGTTTTTAAAATCACAATTTGATCATATTACATGTATTCACATTTATAGGAAGTGCAACAAAATTGTGGATCAACTTTTAAAAGAGGTAGCACATCAACCTATGGGTGAATGGTTGATTTAGGAACAAAGACAGGAAGAGGCTTATTAGTATTACCATGAGCCATATATAGATCGGATACAGCAATAGGCCGATAGGTCCTAATTTATCATAGATTATATGATGCTTAACTTAGCAAAAAAATCTATAGCAAAGCAATTTTGAATTTTTGTAAATTTTTTTTATAACTTTTACTGAACTTTGAAGGTCCACCCTAAATGGGTAATCATGTACATAATTATATATTTTTGATGACTGCAATGACACATATAGCATATGCCACATGCATCTATAGCATGTAATTTTCCACACATAATAGAAAATTACAATTTTTCCCAAGGAAAAAAAAAATCATATAATAAATTTATATCTAAAACTCTATATATTATTGATATTTTTATTCTATTTCTATAAACATAAGGTTTCTATGTTTTTTTACCTATCAATATAATGTTTCCATTACAAATGGAAACTTCCTCATGACTCTATGAGCATCTATTTTTACATTATCACCGTTATCAACATGGGCATTTGCTCATTTATGCTTCAAGCATTTTATCAATCCACAATATTCTCATCTCAACTACATCCATGAGCTTTATATTATCATAATTTAAAATATCATTTATCTTTTATACAAAATCTACATAGTCTTACTAGTGTAGAAATATGTTTGTTTCTTTATTACGATTTTGTTGTTTTATTATGATATACAATTATGTTTAAATGTGTATTTTATTTATGAGTTCATTTAACTTAGTATGATTGATGAATAAACTCATTGTTAAAAGGCATAGAATATTCATTGAATACATACATTATTAAGATACTTCTACACTGTAAAAATACTATTTTCAAATTCATCCCAAAACACTATAAATATCTCACCTACCCAACCTAAACCCATTTAATTTTTAATTACTCTAATCACAAAAAATTGCAAAAAAATACTTATTAATAATCACAAAATTTTATAGCCATCCTACTATCCAACCCAACCCCAAATAATTACACCTTATGAGAAAAAAGTCCCTCCCATGCCCCTTCTGCAAAAAAATTGCAAGAAAGTACTTACTAATGATCACAAAATTTTATAGCCATCCTACTATCCAACCCAACCCCAAATAATTACACCGTATGAGAAAGAAGTCCCTCCCATTCCCCTTGTGCAATCATAGTGATTTTTGTGTTAGACGATTGGAATAATTTTCTGCCATCAAATCGGATTGAAACCATATTGTCAGGTACAGTTAGTTACAATTCGGTAGGGATAAGCCACTGCCTAGAAGATGTATCTCCACTACACGGAGACCCTTGCTAAGATGTTTTTCCTTTCATCTTTAGTTTGTGTAGTTATTTTTTTATGTTGGTTTGCTTTCTGTACGTAAGAATATGATACTCTTGTTTCAGTTCTTTTATATAAATTAGAATTATATTATTTCATTGCCCATTGTAGTGTTATTTATTTTTAATTTTACATAATGTTTTTCAATTTGTCACAGGTTATGATAAGATTTCAGATTTTGAAATGAAGTTGATGGATATGGATAAAAATCTAAGAAGTTATTCGCCTCAAAACTTTTGATTTTTTTATGATCTATTTTTTTTTGTCTAAATAAATTAAAAGCTATTATTTTCTTTTTAACATTTATTTTTCCTTGATCTAAAACAAATTATAAAGGAATTATTCTTTCTTTAACATTTAGTTTTTTCATTTTAAACAACAAATTACAAAATTGAATTTTCAATTTGCTTATTACAATTTAAATTTTATAAAATAATAAAAATATATTTTTTTCTTCAAAAAGAAATTTTATTAAAATAATAAAAATCTATTATTTATCATTACCCCAATTGAAATTTTATAAAAATAATAAAATCTATTTATTTAAGGGAAATTGTTTCTTTAACATTTAGTTTCCTTAATTTCAAACAATTATAAAATTGGAATTTCCATTTGACTTATTTATCATTACAATTTAAAATTTTATAAAATAATAAAAAATCGTAGAATTATTGTCCGTCAAAACTATTGTTTTCTTTTTAACTTTTACTTTTCCTTCATCTAAAACAAATTATAAAAGCTATTGTTTTCTTTTTAACATTTACTTTTCTTTCATCTAAAACAAATTATAAAAGCTATTGTTTTCTCTCTAACATTTACTTTTCCTTCATCTAAACAAATTATAAAATTGAATTGTTTTCTTTTTAACATTTAGTTTTTCTTCATTTAAAACAAATTATAAGATTGAATTTCCATTTTCTTATTACAATTTAAAATATTATAAAAAATTAAAATCATTTTTAATTAAAATTTTAAATTTTAATGAATCCACATTTTAATTTGCTGTAGTTATATAATTTAGATGTTCCCTAAATTAGGTGGCAATGGGAAAAAGGAACTTGTAATTATATAATTTAGATTTTCCTATATGGGTGGTAATGGGCAAAATCATATCTAAGAGAGTAATATCCATCCTCCCTTTTAGGGTGTTCTTTTAAGCATTTAAGATGGTATGTTGTGTTCTAACTATAAGCAAAAAGTGGGATGTATGAGGAGGGGAACGATAGCTATTGAAGAATACAATATTAAAAACATGATTAAAAAGAAGAAAATATGGTGACAACTAGGCATGGAATAAGGATTATTGTGTTCTTTTAAGATGGTATATCATGTGATTTTAAGATGGTATGTCGTGTTCTTATGTTATGTTCTTGAGGAGGAACTATAAGCAAAGACTGAGATGCATGAGGAGGGGAATAATAGGTAAAAGAATACAAGATTAAAAAGAAGAAAATGTGGTGACGACTAGGCTTGGAATAGGGATTTTTAATAGATATATGAGACACAAGGTTAACAAAAATGATTAAAAAGAAGAAAATATGGTAACAACTAGGCTACAGGATTAAAAACATGATTAAAAAGAAGAAAGACCTTAAAATTAAAGGAATTATAAAGACATTTAATTGTAATTTAGGTTTTTTGGAATTGATTGGATAAATAAAATTAAATTAATTAGAAAGACATTTAATTGTAATTTAGGTTTATTATTGACAATTTATGCATCTCAAATAAAAATAATAATATTTATATATAAACGACATTTTTTTTAGTTTTGTTCACTTATTGTGTTGTATAATATATTTTTTGGAATTGATTGGATAAATAAAATTAAAGGAATTAGAAAGACATTTAATTGTAATTTAGGTTTATTATTGACAATTTTCCTTGATCAAAAATTAGATTAACTAGATCATGAATACATTGTAGTTAAGGGTAGTATCATTATTGTTTATTTTTATTGTTTTTTTATATATTTGTAAATGTGCTTGTTTTTTGTGTAGGATGTTATGAACTCTTTCCATAGTAACTAGTAGATCCATCTTACCTCAAATATACTACCTCGAGATCTACCAAGGATCAAGAGGGATCAAATCTCTTTTCACTCATTAAGATGGATCTAGGTCTATATATAAAAGTATTATCACTTTTCATTTTATTAAAACATGATCTACCAAGCATCAAGACAGATCAAATGTCTTTTCACTCATTAAGATGTATCTAGGTCTATATATAAAAGTATTATCACTTTTCATTTTATTAAAAACTTCAAATATATCTCATATGAACTCATTGTACATTCTCTTCACCCTCTTACCCTTTCACTTTGTTTTTGGTGACATCGCGTTTAAGTAACTCTAATGATTGCGAATCTTTATGCTATCCTTTCTATAGAAAGGTACCCAGATTTTGGAAAATCTTACTCTTTTGCAAGAGCTTCAAATGTGATAAGGGACCCACCATCATCAGATAAGTAGCAAGGGAGCTTCTCTATAACATAGTTAGCTATAGGAATCGAAAGAATAGTATTGGAAGTAACAATAGGAGTTTCCTTGTCTAGCAGGGGAGCTTCTCTACAAGATAGTTAGGTACAGGAATAGAAAGAATAGTATTGGATGTAACAAGAGGAGTTTCCCTGTCTGGATCAACAGTAGAGACAAACAAATCAATCCCCAGAAGATCATATCTCCCCCTTGGATTTGAATGTATCTCCTTGAGAATATTCAAATTAGTCATTCTATTTATATGGTAGAGCTTGGGGAGTTGATCCAGAACCCATGATAAAGAAAACTAAATCTCACAAAATGATATGCTTTCTATAGGAAGGTACCCAGATTTTGGAAAATATTTCTCTTTTAAGAGCTTCAAATGTGATAAGAGACCCACCATCATCAAATAAGTAGCAAGGGAGCTTGTCTATAAGATAGTTAGCTACAGGAATAGAAAGAATAGTATTGGAAGTAACAAGAGGAGTTTTCTTATATACCAAGGGACTTTCTCTACAAGATAGTTAGGTACATGAATAGAAAGAATAGTATTGGAAGTAACAAGAGGAGTTTCCTTGTCTGGATCAACAATAGAGATAAACACAGCAATCCCTAGAAGATCATATCTCCCCCTTAGGTTCGAAGGTATCTCCTTGAGAACATTCAAATTAGTCATTCTATTTATAGGATAGAGCTTGGGGAGTTGATCTAGAACCCATGATAAAGAAAACCAAATCCCACGAACAAATAACAATCCCCATAGCCACATTGCATCATTATTAGGATGGAGAATCCACCATATGAGGAAGAAACAAAGTGCTACAAGATGGATTAGCATCAATAATCCACAAACAAAAGAAGGAAAATCACGGCGTTGTAGAATATTGACAAATAATGTTGGACTATAAATGGAGATTCCTCTACAGAATACTCATAGATAAATTTTATTCTAGAACCATTACCATATAAGGGTCAATCGTTTTGTTTGGTTGAGGCATTGAAAGACAAAGGTCCGACTTGTGATGCAATTGTCAATGAAAATAAGCTCTTCGATTGAGCACTTAGGAAGGAAGTTGCAAATGTCTATGTTTTGAGTAGATTGTTTGATTGTATTACATTTAAGATTAACATTTTTTCACTCAAATTAGGCTATAGTTAGATCAAATAACATATCACATCTTTTTTCATCTATGCTCTTCTTACATATGTGCTACTGATTCATCTATGCTCTCCTTCCATATGTGCATCTATGCTCTTCTTCCATATGTGCTACCGACTTATGGCATTTTCTTTACAACATATGATGCAAATGCTAATTGTTAATCCCTCTAATCACAAAAATGATAACTTCTTTTATCCAATATTCACTTTCTCCCACATGTAAATTCACATTATTCACTTACTCCCACATCTAAAGTCGTTGACAATTTTCTCAAATCTCAATAACTTTTATAGTTTTTTTATTTACTTCCAACCCAATATTTTACTCATGATTGAACTATGTTGCAATGTGTAGGTCCATTCTTCTACAATTTGACCACCACCTAGAACAAACATTCTATCTTTTTTTTCTTATCTATGTGGTGCCCCATTGGTTTCTCTAGTCACGAAGTATCATCCAATATGTATTAGATTCTTCTAATCAATTGTGTACCCTTTATCTCTGCACTTTTTTGTTCATAACATTTTGTGTTTTTTTCCAGTCACTTTATAGTTATGTGCCTATTTTCATTGCTTTCACAACAATCTTGAGTGTTTTTTTTCCAATCATTTTATATTTATGTTCTATTTTCATTGTTTTCTCAACAAACTTTATTATGATCTTTGTAAATATTAAATGTTAAAGTTTATCATTATGTAATGCTACACAATTATTTTTTATTATAGAGAAGTTCTTGATTGTGACCTTTTTTTTAAATTCACTATGTAATGTTAAATAATAAAATTATATGTAAGGTTAAACAGTACAATTAGTTGTTTGAGAGAATTTTTTTTTTTTTTATTTTTTTATGAGATAAGTTCATTATAATGATAAATTTTGGAATATTTTAAAAACTAAATAAGTATAAGCAAAATCAAAACAATAAATAGTGATCTTTATAATAGTAAAATTTATTAATATACAAGATTAAACAAAAAAAAATAATATAAACCAAAACCTTGGATCTAGATTATTATTCTTGAATCCTTCTAAATATTTAAATAAAAGTGACTAGAAATTTAGGAAAAAAAACAAAAATATAGGAAAAATAAAATAATTTACTTTGAATCATAATATAAATTTCAAAAAATATTTAATAAAATAATGAGTAATATATAATTTTTAATTTAATAAAAAAAAATCAAAAGTTATCAAGGTGATCAAAAGATGTACAAAATGAATCACACAAAGCAATTAAATTGTTGATAAGACGGAAACTATGATTCACTTCAAGTGAAGTTATTATTATGAAAATATTTAAAGGTAAAGCTATCCATTAATAAAAATGTTTTTTTAGGAATGAATTATTACTTTAATTTAAAAATAAGATATGTTATGTAAAATAGATAAAAAGTAATTGTAAAAAGTAAATAAATAAAAGTAAAATATGGAAATAACAAAAATAAGTAGGTATTTATTGATATTTAGAATTTAGATCAGTGTTCATTTTTTCATTGAGATAATTTCTAACTTAGTAGAGCTCCAGATATAATAATATCCATTTATTAAACAGTTTCTACTATATGTAGTTTATGAATCACCAAAACCATAACCATGCAGTGGATATCTATTAATGAGGCTTGAACCACCATCTAGTGGATTATATTGAATGAGGCCACTTACATTTAATGATTTCATAATCTACTATATCATGGGACTTATTTAATAGAAATGGTCTGCATACATTAAGTAATATTATATTCTCCTAACTAGGAGAGTCGAGGTGGGACCCTAACATGCCCTCTCGTTTACATAGAAATATTTCCCTTAGGGATGGAGATGATGAATCAATGGAGAACCTATGTTGGTTCTCATGTAGCATCTTTAGGTTTTGTATCCTTCCATTTGATCAAAACTTCTTGGATAGTGCATTGGTGAAGACACTACTCACATTTGTTCAAAACAACCTTGAGGTACAACCAAATGGAACAGTCCACATCTAGTTTGGGATGGTTGGGTTGAACTTTACCATTATACTTAACCACTTTATTCGAGAAATACACATTAAAGATTCGATGGAGTTTATAGTGGTTAGGAAAAAAAATTGTGCCACCAAGCCTATGCATTTGAGTATAGTATAAGGTCCATAAAAATTAGGGGTTAATATATGGTGATTCTTCTATTTGAGTGATGTCTACTTATATGGTAAGAGATAGAAGAATGCTAAATCTAATTCTTTAAAGTGGCATTCAAAGTGATATTAAGCATACTTTTGCTTCATGTGGTTATGGACGAACACCAAATTTTCCCTAAGGATACAAAGAATCTAGTGTTCCTTAACCATTGAAATTGAAAACACAACCAAGTATATAAATAATATAATTGCAAATTAACTAGAAACAAGACATAAAAAGATAAAATATATAAAAATACCCTTGTATATTGATAATGAGACGAAGAATGCAATGTTTACTTGCCTATTACTTCCACTAATTCGAGCTCTAAATACACAACATAAATCAATATTACACACTCTCCTATCTATTTAAATGGGTTTTCTATGGAAAAGCCTAATTACCCATGGTCCTAGAAATAATGGATAGTAATTATCTAGTTGGACCTTATAAAGTGGACCATTTTGCATTGGGTTATTATCCACTACTATCCAATAGGCCTTATTATAATAAGATGGTTGCATACAACAATTAACTATCTCCTCTGTAATCTAAAATATGAAGGCTAGGGTAGGAATCTAACATGACCTCCCTATTCAAAAATAGTGTGTTACTTAAGGCTAAATATGAGAAAATTGTTTCAAGATCATCTCTAGTTCCCATGTGGCATCTTTAATTGGCATGTATTTCCACTAGATCAATACATCATTAATCATGTGTTGGTGCAATTTTTTCTCTATGGTATCCAATATTATTTTTCGCTGAAGCCAAATGACGCCTTCTTCAAAGTTCCAATAGGCTAGTTTAAACCTTACACTTTTATCCCATAACCTTTTCTAGAAAAGACACATGAAGTACTAGATGAATCTTGGAGTGTGTAGGAAAATCCATTTTATAGACCACCTATTCAATTTCCTTGATGATATCATAGATTCCGTAGAACTTGGGTGTTAATTTCTAAGGTTCTTTATCTCTGAGTGATTGTTGGCACACATAATTCTAATAGACCTGAATTTTTTGTGCATTTGACCCACAAAACTTGCTTAGCATTGGCCCTTTTAGAAACGCCCATAAAGTCGATGAAGTATCACCTAAGATGATATTGGGTGACTATAGGAATTAGGTTTCCATTGTAAAAGGGATTATTAATATCTTAAATAAATAGACTTCAACCTACATCATAAGGCTGAGACACCCAATGGACAGACAGTTAGCTATCATCCCAAGACTATGCACTCCACAAGACCTCTAGACTCTTGTGTTCACTGATTAGTGCACAAGTCACAAACGACATTAGGCTGAAGGCTTACTTGACTTACACATCTCATAATTCATATCAATATTAATAGCACAAGGCACCATTCATTAGAAGAACATTGTAATATATTAATTATGATTACCAAACCTTTGATTTACTTGGCCTTTTGAGACATCCAACCATATTTAGTGCAGTAAAAGGAAATTATACATGCATTGAGCCAATATACCATAACCAAAGAAACACACACATGTGTTAAACAACATATCAGAGGCAGCCTAACCATTCATTATATTACTTCATCATAAATAAGAAAAGGCACGAGATGTTACCACACAGATACTAGGTAATTTGACTCACCAACCATCTTTCCTTACTCAAAGTACAAAAAGGACCACACATACAACACAAAACCACACAAAATTTTATATATATGATTTCCCTTACACCATGTGTTGCAAAGCAGCTACAGACCCAAACAATAACACTTGAAATTAATGATACATAAGAAATATACATTCCCAATAATCCTTTCGTCTTTGGCAGTTACAATATGGTCATCTTATCTTCTCATTGTCCAATTGTTTAACCATTTGAAAAACTAATGATTTGTATAGATAATATTTCTTTATTATCTCTCAAAGACTTCCTAGACTTTATCAAACTACTCCTCCACTTCTCCAGTTGTTCTCTCAACTGGCTGGTCATTAGGATATTTTCTGACATTCTCCCTTAGCTATCTCATGTTTACTTAATTTTTCGTTGAAAATATATCCTGCATTTCATTCCATTTTGTCCACCTTCCTCTCCTTGTAAATATTTTTAACTTCTCTTGCCACAACATCCCTCTCATATTTCACCATCAACTATAAAATCCTAACTACCTGATCGTATTCGCACACATCCTTTGCTCTCTGGATGTTGTCACCTTATTCATGCGTAGCGCCTCCCTACATCATGTTTCTTCCATATGTCTCATCTACCTCTACTACACTCTAGTGGATCATCTCTTGTGCTCCTCTATCCTTCTATGCAGTCACCTACTTAACAAAAAAAAAAAAAAAAAAAAAAAAAAATAGGCCTCCAAAAGGCCCCCAACATAAAAATGTGTGTCATATCGAGCCACACAGTCCTCCTTTTGAGATGAAATTTTCTCCTCTATGGCCTTTTTGAAATGCGCTCAAGGCTTCCTCATGTGCATAAATCTTAGCCTTAAGTTCTTCTTCTTCACCAATAATTTATTGTGTTGTTCTGGTGGTTGGATCTTGGGTGATAGCATTAGCATCCTCATTTCTTACTCATTGCACTTTCTTTAACAATTCGTTACCCTCATCCATAACTTTAAGTACTTGATCTTGAAGTTCAATCCTCTACCTTTTATCCTCATGGAGTCTATCACTCTTCTCCCTAAGCTGTAGTTTTTTCTATACCCTGCTCCATTTATCAACAAATTTCATTGTGCCTATGCTCTGATGATTTTGATGTATTCACTCATCAACATTTAGGATTTTATTAGTGGCTTGTGCCATGGTTGGGACTTCTAATAGAATGTTCCATAGTTGATTACCCTACTCAACTATTTTTTGAAACCATCTCTCATATTCAACCATTTTCTCTCTATCATGTCGAATCATTTCCCGGCACTCACGTTCCTTCCACAATGGTTGTGGTTGTTGATCCTCTAAATTTTTCTCTTGTACCTTCAAGCCTTGTATCGTCTCTCTAATTTTCGCTACCATTTCCTTGGAGAGAGAGGAATCATTAATGGAACTCTCTATGGGTTCTCCATAAACTTGTGCAAAAGCAATGGCCATTCTTCTTCACCTTTCTCTATCCATTCCTTCTCTTACCACAGTTGTTCTTTGGTTTTATTTGTATGTTCTAATTCTCCCCTTGTCACTGTCAACCGATCATGTAACTCTCACACTGCATTGCAAAGTAACTGAATCAAATCTTCCATATCCAATCTGACATTATTAGATTGTTTTGATCCATGTCTGCAATTTTCTGGTGTGCATCCCCCTCCCATACTTCTATGTCTTTGTTAGGAAAGAAAAATATCCTCTTAGGCTGCTCAAAAAAAGATTGTTCAAGTGTGGGCCGATAGAACTAGGTCTAAAGCAGGGGAAATAATCACCTATAGGGTCATCTTGGTTCTCAACTCACTCACTATTTTTTGAAGCTTGTCCAATTTTGTTGTCACAAAATCTTCCATCTACTCACCAATTCTTTCTATAGTCTGAACTAGAGAGGTGTAGGTGACCTTTTGCTTCTTCCTAGATTGCGTTGTCAATGAGCTCCTTGTGCTACTCTTCAAGACATTTTTCCTTCCCAATGTTTCTTTTTCTCTAGATGTTGACAACCCTTATATGATTCTTACTTCAGAACGATAGGAAAATGCACCTCCCGTGGTTCTTGGTTCAAAGGGGATTTGTTCCTTCACTACCTGAAATTTCCTCAATATCTAGGATATTTTCCATTGGTACCTTTCACGCATCCTCCCATGAATATACAATTTCTTTAACTTCCTATGTCATTAATTTGTAGCTCATTTTCATCCAATATTGTTTTGGTTCCTTATGTAGTAAAACCCAAATAGAATGTGGATTAGCTTTTAAAAGCGTGACACCTTTGAACTTCACCACACTTTCTTTAGGTAGTTAGAGTGTATTTCAAATTACATTGCATAGCATGTCTTCATAAATAGATAACATGATTGTGTTTGTTTTCTTCTGATCTGGGTCATTAAAGGCCCATAGGTTCTGAAACTTAGCACCCGAGATGGGTAAATAAGGATCCTTGATTAGTTGAAAACCCTCTAATCTTTCCCAAGCGATTAAGCCAAGAAATATTAGTAGCCATGGATAATGTAATTTTGCATTACTTTTTTTCATGGAAAAGCAATCTTGTTGGAACAACTTCAACGAAAATGGCACCCAACCTAGATTTTCCCCCTTGGTAAAATGATTTTCTACCACAATAACTCTTGTTGGAAAGATGCTTACCCTGCATTTGTGCAATAATTTGTAGGATATCACCTACCAATAAATCTAGTATCTTGATCATTTATTAGTCGGATTAAATATCCTGATTTTCCCCTATCTATTTTACATGATTCAGTCACCTTGGCACTGAGATTTTTATCCCTAATTATTGGATCTAGATCCTCACCCTTGATCCATAAGCCTATAATATCATGAATTAGTTTGACAGTTAACTACACTAGTCTATCTAGCCATAGGTGTCCCACATGGATACATGCTAGCAAGCATTTGGTGATTTTTTTGATCCCATCCCCATGCCCAAAGTGCAAGATCTGAAAAAGGTTCAAGATTCCAGTTGTCTCTAAGCCATGGGGCCAATATCGTGGTTCTAATAATGTCACATCGTTTGGCATTTGTACTTATTGTAAATAAAATTGGAGGTATGGAATACAAGACAAATAATAGATATCATGATCCATATACTTGATCTGGTCCAGATAACTTCACATTTTCCCTTCTCTATGAATGCCAAGTGGGAGAGGAGGGATATCTATAGCATATTTAATATCCTGAGGAATTGGAATAGAAGAATAGGTTTTCACCAATGGTGATACATACCTGGGCTCTGCTATGTAGCCGATGCTTACAATCAACTTGACCATCTTGAAGATTGGTCCTACACTAACATCCTCCCGAGTCATTTCTAAGCCATCATTCATTGTAGATTCCTTGCTCCTTTGCATCTAATTAGCCCCACCTTTCTGACGGAACAAAGGGTGTTTCATGCATGGATTTCACTTTGCAAATGATCTTCTTTCTCTTCCCATATCTTAATGTCAATTACCCTTATGCTTGAAACCTTAATCTCTACTACTTGGCTCTGATCTGATTGAATTTGCTCAACTTGCAATTTATATCTCATATTCTTTTATTTATTTATTCCTTCTTAATCCCTTGATGGCATAGCTATCTATGAATGCATCATATGTACTCGTACTTCTATGCACCCTTTTACCACTCTCGAACCATCACCTCATCTCTGCACCAAGATTTGAGGCAATTTTCTACTCTTACCAGTGTCCTTTCATCATAGGTGGGATGTACTAACACAATTTCCCAACATGATAATGGTTTGATGGTAGTGGTTTTCTCAATGAATACCCACCTTTCCTTATAATTATAAATTATTCATTCTAAGAATTTATACCACCTATCCACTAGGATATGTACCAACCACGTCTCTGGTTACTGATTTTTGACAAGGCAATTGAGCACATAGTTGTCTTGCACTTGGTGTTGATGTGACCCTGACCCTGCTATACAGTAGACATTATGCCACTACTTAATCTTGTTTTCCTTACCTTGTTGTTGCTTTCTTTCTTTACACATACTTCTTGATGGTAGGGCGTCCCCAAACACTACATGATATCTAGTCTAATAGGAATATTATGCAATATCCACTTCGATGCATAGTGTTCTACCAATCACTACTTCAAGAAAATTAAATGAACTGTTGACTATTAATTTCAACAAACACAATTCTAAACCCTTACAATTCCCAACTAGCCTACCCTATTTATGTACAATGGGTAGACTTCTTTCTGACCCCACTCACATAAAGTGTCTAGGAGCTTGATTGTCCATGTATAGCTTCAATCGACTCCCATTGACAAATCCTTCATGTGGTGTACCATCCAAGTTATTTAGTTGCACTTTTCCTGCATCTATTACATGTTGGATGATATATGGCACCATCCAATGCATTTGTAACTTATGTGGATGCTTTAGAAACTTATTGTTGTATAGTAATACCAGATCTCCAGCTAAAAATGTATTTTACTTAATTATCCTGTCATGTCAGGCTTTATCCTCAATTTTCTGCCCTTCTTGGTGGAAATTGGTCAGTGCTCAGTCTTCTTCAAATTGTAGTAACTCTTGCAGCCTCTGCTCCACTACGCTACACTCTAACAGTTGCATGGCTACTGCAATATGTAAACTCAACACCAAAAACTCCATGGGCATGATGGATTCTTGTCCATATACTAACCGGAAAGGTGTCTGCCCAGTGAACTTTTTTCATGTCATTTTATAGGTCCATAAGATTGTGGGTATCCCCAAGTCCCAATCATCATGTTGCACATTTCAAACCTTAGTGAGAGTGGTCTCTAGTACTTGATTAAATTCCTCCACCTTATCATTATCTTGCAGATGGTAGGGAGTACTTTTTTGGTGATAAATTTCAAATTCCTCCATCAGTGATGCAATAGTCTTGTTCAAGAAGTGAGTACCTTCATCACTCATTAAGATTATCAAGCATCCAAACTTGGTTACTACATTTTCAAACAAAAAGTGTGTAGTTGCCTTTGTGTTGCAATCCTTTATTAGCACAGTTTTTTCCCATCTGGTCAAATAATCAGTAGAGGTAATTATTTATCGAGCACTAGTTCTTCTTATCGGTGGGTTGCTTGTTCTTATGAAGTCAATTTCCCACTTATAAAAGGGTTTATAGAGTGATATTAGGAGTAAAAGGAATTTTTTCTCATCAAAATAGCCTTCCCACTCTTTGGCATACATCACAAGTCCTGCAAAACGCTTTAGCATCGGCGTGTCCAATGGGCCTCCATAATCCTGCGGGAAAGATCTTTTGCATCATGGATGGTATTGCATAGTTTCCCCTACAATACCAACATGCACATATGCCAAAATCATCAATCGTTCATCCTCCATAACGCATCTATTTAGAACTACATTTGTTCCTAATTTGTACATGGATCTCATAATTAACTACTAGTCAGTCGCTTTCACCACTAGCTTCTTATTTTGTGTGATAGTAGAATTTTCCAGTGATGCCCCTGTACTTAAAAAGTGTGCAATTTCAACATAGTATTCATCTACCATGGTCATAGTAAAAATATGCACATTCGATAGATTATCCTCTATTTTTTATGCCTCTTCTACCAAGATCAAGAATGACAAATGATCAGGTCCTACATTTAACTTTACAGGGTTAACCACCACTTGGAATTCATACTCCTAAACATAGAGTAGCCATCTACAAATCCTCCTCCCACAATATGGGCTTGTTGACGAGATACTTTAGAACACAATGGTTAGTGTGCAATTTGAACTTTTCATACAACATGTAATGTCTCAACTTCTGAAGGGAATACACCATTGTCAATCCTTCCCTTTCAATTGTGGTGTATCTTTTTTCAGTCACTGATATCTTTCTACTAGTAAAGGAGCTAGGATGATCAATCTCCCCTTCCTCGGGATGCACCAAGATCACACCCAACGTGATGGACAACACATCCACATGCACATGGAATTCCTTGTTCTAATCCGGGAATACTAAGATAGGCACAGACACCAAATTATGATTCAAGGTGTCAAGGGCTTGCTGACACTCCTCATTCCACTAAACATCTATCCCTCTCTTCAATAATTTTTCCATTGGGGTTATAATCATGGCGTACCCTGTATAAATTTTCAATAATAACTTATATGCCCTAAGGTAGATCGTTGTTGTCTAAATGAGGTAGGTGGTGGTTGGTCTGTTATTACTACAATCTTGTTTAGATCCACTAGTAGCCCTTATTTGTAAACAATGTGTCCTAGTAGAATACCAAATGGTGCACAGAATACACATTTCTTAATATTCAAGGAAATTTTTAGTTGTTTGCACCTATCCAACATCATTCATATTACATTAATATGTTTTTCCAACAAACTAAATGCTGTCCAATCATCTAAGTAGACCTCTAGAAACTTATGGATGAACTCCTTGAATGTTGCAACCATTATCCATGAGAAAATTGTTGGTGCGTTCTATCTGTGAGAAAATTGTTGGAAGCATCCCCATTATCCGTGAGAAAATTATTGGAAGCATCCCTATTATTTCATGAAGGTAGTCTTATGGCGATCCTCCTTAGCGATATTTACTTGATGAAAACCAGATAATCCATCAGTGAAGGAGTAAGCCTCTTTCCAACCCAGGTTCTCTAATACCTCATCTATGAATTGGGTAGGAAAGGGATCATGGATCATTTAATTTTTGAAGATCCACATAGACCCTTATTTCATCGGTATTCTTTTTTTGGACCATCATCGGACTTATCCATTCGAATTACGGGCTCAATAATTTCTCCTTGTGGCGTCTTATCCAATTCTTTCTTAACCTTCTCCTTTTATATTGAATTTAAACAATAATATTTTTGCTTCAAAGGCTTAGCATCAATTTTCAAAGGAATTCTGATCTCTCCCAATTCCCCAACAATCCCCTTCATCTCTTCAAACATGTTGGGGAACAAGTCCTAGTAGTAATGCAACAAATTTGCCACCTTTTTGACTATTTCATCATCCCAGTAGTCCCCTATTGCAACCATTTTGAGATTCTTTTTTGTCCCAGTGTTAATATTTTGGGTCCTGATATTTTGCACATACTCAGTGAATTGCAACAGTGTTCCATCTATTGCATGTTCCACTTTAACCTATGGGATTTATATATTTTTGGGGGCATCCTCATCTTCACCCTTTTCTACCATATTGGAACATTACAAAAATTCTTGTACCTTTTGCAAATTTTTATGTGCAGAACACAATGGTTCACTTTCTAGAAGTGTCAATTCCCTTATGGAAAAAAATTTGTATCGCAACACCTAAATGGCTTCGTCAAGTGTTGGTTCCTTTTCTTCAAAGCTAAAAGTGGCTCTAAAACTTTGTGCCATTTCATTCCAATTCTTTGTTCCTTTATGCACCTCTAGATCAACATACCAATTTGCAGGAATGGTGTCTAGCGTATGTATGAATCGATGTACCCACTCTTGTTGTGGTATGCATCCTTTTGTCCATGTTGTCGCACATTATTTTAAATGAGTTCTTGGACACTCTTGGCCTAAATACTTCTCTCCGAGGACCCCAGAACTAGTCTTGAATATGATACACATTAATTATCTACATTTTCACCACCCCATGACCTCATCCTTTTGTGCATCCCACCATCTGGCAAAGGTTGTGTGCAAAGCAACATCTAGCATGGGAATTCATCGATGCTCTGGTATCTAGTATTCAAACTCCCGCATAAAGATAGTCTCCTTGAATAGTCCATCAAAGCAAGGTGGATTTTTCACCCCAGTCCCTATCCAGTGCACCACTTTGGTGATGTGTGCATACCTCTGTGTACTTACCTCATGCAATTTGTTCTACCAATATTTTAGTGCTACTTCTGAGTCGAAGGCACATGACCAAATGTTGTGCCAACTAAACATTCCATTAGTTGTAGGATTCACATAATCCTCTCATCGAGTTGTCACAATGTAGATATTATCTAACTCCTCCCTACTTGGCTCACCTTCAACCAAATCTACATATCAGTCTCCTTCTTGAGGGTCCAAAGGTGTTAACACACGAATGTCTCTACCTTCAAACTTCATTTGCCTTTTCTACAAATTAATGATAACTTGATTTTCAAATTCCTAATTGATTCCTAATAAATCAGGGTATAGATTAATGTCATCTACAATTCCATGATTCCAAAATCAACAATTCTCACCACTCCATCAATATCCACTGGCACTCCTCTCAGTCTACCAATGGGAAAGATATGGTGTTCATTCACCAATCTCAACTTAATTAGAGATCATGTCAACCTTAGTTTCCCCATCATCTCCCAAGCACTTTTTGGAAAAATATTTACATCAGACCCCGTGTCTAATATAATGTTGTCCTCATATTCCCCAATATGTACCAAATTGGAATTCCTTATTGGTTCTCTTCTTACAAGTTGTGTGGTTCATTGCGTGGGGTGATGCTTCTGCAGTAGATACTTTAGATCCCTTGGCACACTATTCTACAAGCTTCCTAAATGTATCTAGTGCTTGTCCATCTTTCACTAATTCTAGACATATTTGAAGCAAGATTTGAACTGAATTTTCCTCTGTTATCGACTCTTTGCATACAATATCATCATGTATAGTTGGCATAGTTGGCATAGTTGCTTTATGGATTACCTCTGGTTATCCCATTCTACAACAACTATCTCTCTCCATTATTCTTTATACGTCACCTTTTCCCATACATGATAAAAAATTTGGAGTTTCAAGTACTCCTCTTAACCATTTTGTGTTGATATTGGTAGCTTGGGAGGTACTCCAAACACTTGGGTATAGGGTTGTGGAGGAATTAGCACCACAAAATTAATTTTTGGGCTAAGTACCCAAGAGGTGGGTTTTGCACCAACTTTGTGGGTGTGAAAAAAAAAACATTTTTTTGATGATTTGACACTTGGAGAAGATGGCACACCCTTGATGGAACAAGGGGTTGCCAAGAACATGAAGACATAATTTGCAAATGAGAGATAATAATTTGTGTTTGTATATGTGTGGGCTTGTGGTACAAAAGTCAAGTCAACCTTGCTTAATGATAACCCTAGAAGAGGGCTAGTTGTGCAACCTAAAGAACATATAAATATAAGATAAGAGAGACCCCTTTTAGGATCCATCACAACACTTCTTTCTCATGTGAAAGATAGAGAAAATAGGGCCCAATATCTATGAATTAGCCACAACTATAAGAGACCTATCGAAGGAGAGGATGAAGTATGGTTTTAGTTTGTTTCTCATAACTTTTGGATTATGTTTCAGTAGGATTAGGCAGTGAAGAAAGGAAGAGCATGGGACAAGATTGTGCGGGTAATTTTGAGCATAAAACAAGTGGAATTTATCTATCTATTGGTTGATATTTTATGTTGTAATTACAAGTGGATAAGACCCTGTTTTTGGAGGTCAAGCAGCCTAGTAGGCTTCCAAGACTAGGTCACATTCATCTACAACAAGAGAACAGGAATAGAAGGTTTGTGAGGGTTATAAATTTGTGTTTTAGTGTAGGTACAGTATGCACTAGATAGGGTTTAATATCTCAAGAAGTGCAGGCCCAGATCTGAATTATTTTGAGGGCTAGAAGTGGATGTATTCAAAGAGGAATGGTGTAGAATTGGGGTCCAAGTTTGGGACAAGTGTGTGGGTATTTTAAGGATCTATTTGCAAGGAAATAAGAAGGTGTCCATTGGAGCCCTAAGTATAGCCCTATAAAGGAGCATAATCATGCTAGGAGTGGAAAATATATTGGCCTAGTGCTTGATCCCTTGAAGTGAAAAATTGGTGGCCAAAGACAACTATAAATTAACCCTAGTTCATAGCTAGAGAGAAGGATTTCTTTAGTGAAGAGTGGGAAGCCTTCAAGCCCTTGACTTGTATTCATATAGCAGTAGGGATTTTTTCATAAATGGAGTTGTGAATAGCTACAAGAAGACCCTATGTGTTAATGACTTGATGGACTAAGGAGAAACTAGTGGGCAGAAGTGTTTGGAGATATGTTTAGTGACCTAAAGGATGTGTGTTGATTGATAAAGGAACATTGTTGTAGTTGATAATTGGAAGCAAAATGACTAGCAGTTGTGTCTAGGGTACATGGACCAAAAGGATTTGAGGTCAGTTGTATTAGTGACTAAGTCAGTTGGTATCTTGTTCAACGTATATTGGTTTTCAAAGGAATGACACCAAACCCTAGTTTTGTTTCTTGTATCAGTGATTGTATGAGGGCCATGATCCCTCATAGGAGAGCCCTAGATATTTGTATTAAATATCGATCAATATAATGAAGTTGGGTTGAAAACTATAAAAGGTTGTCTATTGTGCATGTGTTGATTTACTATTGTGTTTATTCTGTTTTGCAAAGTAGTCTTGTTGTGGCATTTGAGTTGGTTGTGTCATAGATTGTCATGACCCTAACCTAGATTCTCTAGTGTCATGGAAATTCAACATGGTATTGGGCCTACTTTGAAGGGATAGTAAATCAGAGTGTGCATATCGAGTATAGGTTGAGATGGATTTGGTTCCATTGTTGTTGAATGACTAATAGCATTATTAAAGTTTCCAGTTGGTTTGAGATATGAGGACATGTTGGAAGGGTTGTCTAACTATAGTTTGTTGAAGGAGAGGATCAAGTTGGTTCTTATAGTGAACAATATATGATACTTGCTCAGAAAGATATCAAGAAACCGACTGACCCTAAATATTTGGAAATGTATGAAGAGATGGATACAAAGTCCAAGCTAATCATCCTAAATGGTGTCAAGGACTCTTTGATACCTCATCTGTATGGGAAAAACATTTCCCATAAGATGTGGAAATGTCTTCAATATTTGTTTTAGAATATGAACAAGAAATTGTTATTAGTATTGAAGGATAAGTTGAATGCCACCAAGATGATAGTGAGTGAAGGAGTGACTTTGTATATGATGAGATTTTCTTTGGATCAAGATGAGCTTACTGCCATCAGAACGACTATTACAGCTTCTGAGATGGTGAGGATTGCTTTGAAGGAGTTTACTCCAAAATGGAAGTCGTTCATCAAAGGAATCATTTCCAAAGAGAAGATGCCAAATTGAAACATGCTATGGGATGACTTCATTCAGGAAGAATTGTGAGACAAGGATCTCCATCCGAAGAAGAAGGATTCTAATGATGGCATGGATCTTGCAGCGTGTATGAAGGGAAAGAAAAAGAAGGACTTGAGTATGTTGAAGTGTTTCAGTTTTGACAAGTATGGTCATTATTTGACGAAGTGTCCAAAGAAGAAGTAGGGAGATAATGAGGAGAACAAGGGGAAGGAGGTTGAAGGTGTTGCTACTTCTACTAAGGTATATTATCTCTCCAAGATATTGGAGAGTGAGGATTTTGCTCGGATTTCTCATTTATCTAAGAGTTCCATCGAAAAGACTGCATGGTACATGGACAATGTTGCATCAAATCATATGATAGGTCCATGTGATGTGTTCGAGACTCTAGCTAAGTGGGACTCAAAGTTGCACATGGTGGTGGGTGACAAGAGTCAAAAATAGATTAGTCTATTAGGTGTTCTGCCATTCAAAATGGATTCAGGTCATTTGATATGAGCTCAGGATGTACTATATGTACCAGATCTCAAATATAGGATATTGTATGTCTCAATGATCGAGCAAAAAGGGTTGACGTGATTTTTCATGATGGGAAAGCAAATATTAGGCCCAAAGGCTCTAGCTTTGGTGGAGTTCTCATTTGAGTTAGGCATCATGGTCTATACATGCTGACGAGAAAGCATATATATCATGAGAAGGAGAAATAGGAGCAGGTGTAGGTTCTAAAGGTTCAAAGGGAGTTGAGTTTTAGTAAATGTACGCAGGTTTAGAGGCAAAATGTGTAGCCAAAGAAGAGTGTGTTTTTAGCGGGGAGTAAGTGTTCTCTTACAGTGGGAAAGAAGGAACCGTGGGAAGGCCTGAAAGAATTTCAAGAGAATAAGAAGTCGTAGGATTCTCATGCATGTCACACTTCTGGAAAGGGCTTATTTCATGCTATAGGGTATGTTGGAGTAGTGAGTGCCAGGATATGGGCTAGTGTTGCCATCAATGACAGTGATGAAGAGTTACTTCCCAGTATTCGAAGTACCTCCCTCACTAAGAGGTAGTGTTGATATTGGTATCTTGGGAGGTGCAACAAACTCTAGGAAAAAGGGTTGTGGAGGATTTGACACCACAAAAGTCATTTGTGGGTTAAGTGCTAGTTAGGCGGGTTTTTCACCCAAGCTTGTGGGTGTGAACCAAGCACTGTTTTTATGATTTAACACTTGGAGAAGATGTGGCACCCTTAATGGAGAAAGGGACTACCAAGAACACCAAGATATCATTTTCCAAATGAGAGATAATATTTTTTGTTTGTATGTATGTGGGATTATTATTTAAAAGTCAAGTTAAACTTGCTTTAGGATGGCCCTAGAAGAGAGCTAGTTCTTCCACTCAAAGAAAATATAAATAGAAGATAAGGGATACCTAATTTATAATCAATCATCACTCTCCTTTCTCATGTGAAAGACATAGCAAAGATATCTAAGTATATCTAAATTAGTTGCAGCTATAATAGGCCTAACGAAGGAGAGGAATAAGTATAGTATTTATTTATTTCTCATGATTGTTTAGGTCGTGTTTCAGTAGGAGCAGACAATGAAGAAAGGAGGAGAATAGGCAAGGTTGTGAGGGTAATTTTGACCATAAAATATATGGAATTTATTTTTGTATGGGTCGAGGTTTTCTTTTCTAATTGCAGTTGAAAGATAGCCCTATTTTGGGAGGTCAATCAACCTAGTAGGCTACCAAGACTAGGACACATTCATCTCGAGCAAGAGTGTGGGAATAGGATATTTGTGGGGGTGAATATTTTATGTTTTGGTGCAGGTATATATGCCATGGATGAGGATGAACACCTCAGGAAGTGTATGCCTAGATCTAAAGTATTTTGAGGTTTGGAAGTGGACATCTTAAAGGAGGAAGCGTCCAAGTTTGGGATAGGTGTTTGGGAATATTAAGAAGTTGTTTGAAGGGTAGTAAGAAGTTATCCATTGGAGCACTAACTCTGGACCTATAAAGGAGCATAGTTATGTTAGTAGTGGTAGAGATATTAGCATAGTGGTTGATCCCATGAAGTGACAAAGTGATAGCCAAAGAGGGTTAAAAATTAGCCTTATTCCATAGTTAAAGAGAAGGATTTATTTAGTAAAGAGTGGGAAGCCTTCAAACCTTTTACTTGTCTTCATATAGTATAAGAGGAAGGAAGAAGTGGGAATCCAAGGAGTTGTTCACAAACAGAATTGTGAACAACTACAAGAAGACCCTTTGTGTTAATGACTTGATGGACTAAGGAGAAGCTAGAGGGAAGAAGCATTTGGAGTCGTGTTTAGTGACCTGAAGGATGTGTATTGACTGATAAAGGATAATTAGTTGTGTTCAGGGTACATGGACTGCAAGGAGCTAAGGCCAGCTATATCAGTGAGTAAGTCAGTCAATATCTTGTTCAGGGTAGATTAGTTGGCAAAGTATTGACACCAAACCCCAGTTCTATTTCTTGTATCAGTGATTGTATGATAGCCATGATCCCTGGTATAAGAGCCCTAGACACATGTATTAAATATGAATTAATATAACAAAGTTGGGTTGACAATTATAAAAATTTGTTTATTGTGCACATGCTGATTTACTGTTGTGTGTATTATGTTGTGTAAAGTAGTCTTATTGTGGCATTTGAGTCGGTTGTGTCAGAGATTGTAAGAGCCTAACCTAGATTATTTATTGTCATGAAAATTCAACATTGTGACTGTAGCATCACAAACCTCGCAGCATCTTCCCTAGTCCTGACACATCCTTGAGTCACCACTCCAACCTATTGTTGGGTCCTATGGGGCTCACCAACTATCCTCTGCACATTTATTTCTTTCTTATCTTACCATTTGGCAATCAACTAGGGACAATTCTTAGTCAAATGGTCTAATCCTCTACAATAAGTACACATGCAGCAAGGATTAGTAAAGTCTCATGCAAGATGTCCTTGTTGTCCACAATCATAGCAAGCTATCATTCCTTGACCACATCTAAATCCTCCTCTTCCTCAAGTAGGTCCTTGTAATCCTCTAACTACCATTCCTTGTATTTTCCCCAACTCGTTGTATTTTCCAAGTTGGTTGTACCCTGGTTGATTGAAACGACTTCGCGTGCCTTTAGTCCCTTCAAGTCCCTATACCGAAAATTAATCAAATATGTGCTCATGCATCAACTCTAATGCGTGAAAGGGGTGGATATCATGTCCCATTGACTTGAAAAAATCACAAAATATTATGTGAGCCATAGCTTCATACTCTTACATCATTAGACAACTCTGAGGAGTGTGGTCCCACACTCAGGAAATTTCACACCACATCCCTCTACCCGGTGCAAGCTGATTCACTGCACTCATTGCCATGTAGTTTTTCATTAACTTACATTCGTTCATGTGGTGACACAGGTAGCTATGATTGTGCCAGAGCAATAGCATTACTTTCTCCACTTCCTATTGGCAAAGAGGAGAGATATGGGGAGATATATATATATATATATATAGGGAAGAATATTTGTTTCAGTTTAGATGCATTGATTTCAATGTAGATGATTTCTAATCTTATTTTATTTTTTACAATAAATGCATTGATTTCAGTGTAGATGTTGGTTTATAATCCTATTTGCTTACTTGCACTAGGTGCATTAATTTCAGTTTAGATGTTGGTTTATAAACATATTTTATTAATTGCACCAAAAGCATTGATTTCAGTGTAAATGTTGATTTCTAATCACATTTGATTGCTTGCATTAGGTGCATTGATTTTAGTGTAAATGTTATTTTCTAATCTTATTTGTTTTCTTACATTAGATGCATTTATTTCAATGCAGATGTTGATTTTTTATTTTATGTAATTGGATGTATGATGGTACATTAATTTTAAATTGATTGTATTAATATTGTGCATTGATTTGAGTGTATGCATAAAAATTATTGACAATGTACATTGATTTTTGTGTTATAGTAATTCAACCTATTAACATTGGAGAGAAAGAGAGACAATGTATGATGTTTACTACAATATCTCGAGCTAAAGGTTTAAATGGTTTACAATTTAATCTGTCCTTTTCATATAATCAATATGAAAAGATGACAAAAGTAACAAGGGTGACAATAAGAATAGTAGAAGAAAATAGTTTGAGAGTAATCACAATGAAAGACTACTTTTAATTTACTATATTCTAATTATTCACATTTTCTATCATTCAACACTATTACATTATCACTTTACATTCAAAATTTTTATTTCATCATTTTTCATCATTAAAGTTATTCACAATATTTATCATCTCAACAAACTTAGGTAACTAAGAAAATTTAAAATTAAAATGACCATATTAATATAGGACATATTGGGCATATTTAAAATGATTATATTTAATATTAGATTATTTTACATATTATTGATAAAATCAATCATCTGTTCATTAGATTTTCATTGCCCACACACGACTGAAACCAACCTAGATCCATCTTAACTCAATATCTATCAAGTGCCGAGAGGGATCAAATCTCTTGATGTGAAAACCTTTCCTCAAGTTTTGCACTCAAGAAAGAGGTTTGCACCTCAAGATATTTGGTCCCTCTCGGCGCTTGATAGATCCAAATTTAAGATGGATCTAGGCTGGTGGTAATTAATTAGGGGGGATAATTAAAATAAAACAAATAATAAAGGTTCATAATGAGAGATTGATATATTGGAATAACCAATTATGGAAAGAAGGGACATTAATGTGAAGTTGTTGTTGGATGACAGTTTCCAAGACTAGCTCAATTTAAACTCGTGCTCTCTATTAAAATTATTGGGATGCTTTTCAACTTAGAGGGCTTCTCTAATGATACTTGAGTTTTAAAAAGGAGATAAGGTGTTTTGAATTAAAGGAATATTTTGCAATAGCAATCTTTGATAATAGGAGATGGTTGATATTTATTATGTGCTCTTTTAGGTGGGCTTTGAAGAGAAGGCCAATCTACCCAATATAAAACTTCTCACATGAGCAATAGATATGGTAAACAACTTATTCTTTTATCTTTGGCAAAATGGAACATCTGCTTCAAGGCTTTGTGAGGTTTAAAAATGGTTTCAATGTTCTTTTTTTATTAAAAAAATTGAGATGAGGTCGGTGGTTCACATTTGAGATAAGGAATAGTCATTGGTTCAAAAATCATGGAACATAAAAATCTTATCGAAAAGGAACATTAAAACCACTTTTAAACCTCGCAAAACTTTGAAGCAGGTGTTCTAGTCAATCAAAGATAAGTCTAACCCCATGTTAAACTCTAGCTTTTACTAGATACCTTGCTCATGTGGGAAGTTTTATATGGGGCAAATTGGTCGTCCCAAAAGAGCACATAGTGAATACTAATCACCTTTGGTTATCAAAGTCTACCATTGTAGAACACTCCTTCAATTCAAAACACCTCATCTTTTTTGATCAATTTTAAAATTCTAAAATTGAAAAGAATCCCAATAATTGTAACACATAAGTTTGTTTTGTGGTTTGTTTTGTTGTCTTTACCTTTTTTATAATAAAGTTGTATTCTTATATTAATTATTGGTTTTTTTTCAAGCTTTGATTATATATATATCCTAATTAATTTGTCTAATATTTAATTTGATATTCACTTGTATTTAATTAAATATTTTGGCAAAATTTTACGAAGTCCAACATTAATAATTTTATTTATTTATTTTCTTATATTATTTGTGAATAAGTTAATTTTTTATTTTATATTTTTGTGATGATAATGATGGGAGGTGCTATTATAACAGAAAAAAGGTATTTTACTTTTATAATAGAATGAATAAAATAATTATATAACATTTCATATAATATAATAACCTAGATCTACTCAACTGAATCTATCAAAGGATATAGAGGATCAAATCTCTTGAATGCAACTCTTTTAAGAGTGAAAAAGAGATTCATCCCTAGGTACTGGGGGATTAAGATTTAGTTTGTTTAATTTCCCCCTTTAAATAGGTTATATTCCACATGAATACCATGGGTTCTCATACCATGTGTCAATACCATAAAGTTATTTTTTATTTTTTATTAGTTTTATTTTATCTTGACCAAGTAAAAATATTTTCACATAAGATTATTTTTATTTTATTACAACTAGTAAAAAAATAATAAGTTTAAACAATAAGATATATTATATATAATATATTATTTTAAAATAATGAATAAATAGTCGCCATCATTGTTATTTGATCACACCTTATCCAAAACAAATTCTCCCAAAGTTACATTTAAACCAACCAATTATATATATATATTAAATTATAATTCATCTCATTAAAAATAATAAAAAAAAAAAAAATGCTGCACTTTTCATTTTAAAAAAAAAGATGTGTGCCATTTAAATAAAGTTAACAAAATAATATACACAATTATTAATAAAAAAAAATATATATATAGACTTTTAAAAAAAATAGTGAATAATTTATATAAACAGAAATAAAATTTATTATCATCTATATATAATATAATATTCATAGTGAAAATTTTTAATTCTTTATGTTTAAAATAATTTATATCAATTAAAAAAAATATATTTATTTACCATTTTCATAAAAAAGAAATGTCAGTCCTTTATTGTTAAAAAAAATAATTAATGTTAATTTAAATAAAATATATTTTATATAAATTCAAGGTTTTTGTGATCCATATGAAATTAAGCAATTTATCGGTAAAATCACATAAGAAAATTTTTTGGCTGAAGTGTTTCAAATGAAACAAGTGTGGTTCATCATCTGGTCCTCACGATGAACCACACTTGTTCATTTGAAACACTTCGGCCAAAAATTTCTCTTGTGTGATTTCTACTCAAATTCTTTGATTAATCAAATTTATTTTGATTATTCAACATGTAACTTAAATAAAATAATTTTACATAAATAAAATAATTTACGTGTCCATAGATTCTTTACAACCTGTATGGAAATACTTCAATGTTCACTTTAAATAGTGTAGTTTTACATATAAAGAAACTGAATAATTGAAAATAAAAAATTATAGTTTTGTGTATAACTTTATTTTGTCACGAGAGAGGAGATTATAATTCTTTCATTACTCAATATAGAATTGGCAAATGGAAACACACAAATAACTTATTTAATATTCTGTGAACTATTGGATTTTATGAGAATGGAGAGGATTTTTGAAAGTGGCTTCCGCGCGACTGCCCACTCCAACAGCCTCGGCAAAAATGGAGAACACAAATCGTGAGCTCGTTGTCTTCATAGTAGACCTACAAATGCTATTGTGGACTTTGCCATATAGTTTCCCATTCGACTTCACCATGAACCAGAGCACAAGCTCCGAATCGTCTTTTCTTGGGTCTGGGATGATCACTCCCTCTCTGAATCGAAGTCTTATCCTTAGATCTAGAAACGATCTATCAGGTCCGGCCACCCTGAGGTCAGATTGGCCCACATACTGGCCAAATCCAGAAGTATGTTCACGATTTGTCTCTGTCCTCTTCCGGAACGTAGTCTCTAATCGCACAGGAGGGTTGGATTGGAAAATATGGGTAGTGTTGTTTGGAGGTTGGAAAACCAGCTTTCATATGCCACCCACACCATATGAAATACAAATAACCTCACTGCAATTGAGCCGAGGGCTCGAGAATATTGATTTTCTTTAGCAAAATTGCATTTTAAATTTTTCAAGGAATTTCAATCCTGATCCACCTCTTTCTATCATATATCTCAACACCACAATGGTTGATTGGCACCCCCGCTCGATAGATTTGGAATTTTTCCCTGGGATAAGTGACCACTTCCTAGATCTGTTGCTCCAAGTAATAAATAGGGCTCTATTTTGGACAGACCTTTCAAATCCACATATTTATACAGCAGATCAACCCCTTTTACAAGGTTTGGAGATCGACATAGTCCCTCTGAATGTTGCATATAAGGGGATTAAAAAGCATATCTCCTTCCAAATTTTCTTAAAAACGTGGACAAGTACAGTAGTTTGGATACAGGGATCTAATGGGGTAATATATCTGAAGCAGAATATCATGAATAAGTTAGGATATCCATTCCATATTCAAAAATTTATCTATGGTGGTATATTTGTACAGGATGAGCGAAGTATTCATGACTATAATAAAATACTTTCTACCACCCCATCATACTCAATATGAGACTACGAGGAGGAGTAGTAGGATCAAGCAAATCCAAAGGAATATGAGGTGTTGTTGGATCAAAATTACCCAAAGGTACATAACCAAATTAGAAACACAATAAAGTTAGTCTCTCCTACAAAAACATCCTCCAAGGGAAATCAACAACTACAACAAGAACAAGTTAGACACATAATAATCCCAATCCATACATTGTGGATCAAGAAAATTGTAGGTATTAACCTTGTACAGAAATTACTTGCATACGAATTCTAAAACACAAAAAATAAACAATGCAAGAGTATAACAAATAAAACACATATACACAGAGATTTTCCCCTGGATCCCAAAATCGGGACTACCAGCATGATTTTTCATTATGTTCCTTTCAATGTTACAATACATATGTATACATGCCAAAGCATCCAATACCATGGACCGAAAACCATCGTGTCCAAAACCATAGACCAAAAACCATTGCTTCCAAAACCATGTGCAAAAATCATGCAAAAAAACCATAGGTAGGTCCACCCAACCTAATATAGGGTCCAAAAAAAAAAATTATCCGGGCACTGGCCCGGACCCCATAGAGAGGGGCTACTCGCCCCCCTCAAACCCCCCACTGCACAACGAATGGAGGGCTCCACCACCCCTCTAACCCCCCAGTTCACTACATTGGCTAGTTGTGGAAAGAATAGCACAACCCAACATTCTCCCAAATGTTGTTTTCATTCCACAGGTGGCCACAAGAGAGCTTAGTCATTTATCCAGCCTTGCAACATCCATTGTTTTTCTACACCAAGAGAACTTCTCAGAGCTCATAGATTTTGTCAGTGCATCTGCAGTATTCTTCAAAGTGTCCACCTTTACCAGCAACACCTTTTTGTCTTCTATCATATCCCTCACAAAGTGATATTGAACATCAATGTGCTTTGTCTTTGAATGGTAAGTAGGGTTCTTTACCAAGAAAATTTCACTTTCGCTATCACAGTCTATCCTTAGAGCTCCCTATACTAACCCCATACTTAAACACAATCTATAAAACCAAATTGCTTCCTTGCTTGCATGAGTGGCTGCCATATATTCTTCCTCTGTAGTTGATAGTGCCACTACATATTATTTCTTGCTCATCCAACTGACTACACCTCCAAATAGGTTAAACACATACCCACTTGTAGATCTTCTCTGATCTAGATCTCCAGCCTAGTCTGCATCAACAAAGCCATAGATATCCAAAACTCTGTCCAATCTTGGTCTTCCTTGATAGCACAAACCATAATCACTAGTGTGACGCAAATACCTGAAAACTAGCTTCACTGTTGTCCAATGCTCCTTCCCTAGTTTTGACATAAACCTGCTCAATACTCCCATTGCATGTGCAATGTCTACTCTATTATAGATCATCACATACATCAAGCTACTAACTGTACTTGCATATGGAACACAGGACATATCCTCTTCGTATTCTTGTGTCTTGGGACATTGTTCAGCAGATAATTTTACACCTATAGGAATAGGAACCTTCACCAGTTTACTATCCTACATGTTAAACCTTTGCAATATTGTCTCGACATACATCCTCTAGTTTAAGCAAAGCTTCCTCTTTGCTCGATCTCTTTCAATTTCCATGTCCAAAATATAGTTTGCAGCACAAAGATCTTTCATGTCGAATTCGTAGGACAATTGGATCTTCAAATCCTAGATAATTTCTTTATCATTTTCAACCAGCAACATATCATCCACATACAAGACCAGATAAATAACACGGTCACAAATTAATTTAAAATACACACAATGATCTGCTTTGCTTCTGGTGAAGCCAAGACCCCATATAAATGTATCAAATTTCTGATACCACGTCCTTGGTGACTATTTTAACCCATACAAAGACTTCTTTAACCTACATACCAGTTCTTTCTTACCCTTCACCGCAAAGCCTTCAGGTTGCTTCATGTAGATTTCCTCTTCCAAATCCCTGTGAAGAAATGTTGTCTTCACATCCATCTGTTCTACCTCAAAATCAAAAGCAGTGACAACAGATAAAAGTAATCTAATAGAAGTTACCTTGGCAACAGGAGAAAAAATATCACCAAAATCAATTCCCGGCACCTGGGAATAACCTTTTGCTACGAACTGAGCTTTGTATTTTTCCACCTTCCCTTCTGCATTTGTCTTCTTCTTGAACACCCATTTGCTGCCAATGGGTTTCCTTCCAGCCGACAACTCCACCAGATCCCAAGCCTCATTTTTGTGCAAAGATGCCATTTCATCAACCATGGCCTCTTTCCAGAGTTTTCCATCCTCTGAATCCACTGCTTCCTTCACAGTTCTGGGATCATCATCAGTAACAGACAAAGCAAAGTTTGAACAGAAAGCAGATGGACTATACCTTTCTGGCTGCCTCCTTCTTTCTCGAGCTGATCTTCTCACAGCCGGAGTTTGTGGCTCTTCATCTTCTGATTCCCCTCTGCTACAGAGTCTGATTCTTCCTCCTTTAGTTCAAACTCTATCTTCACAGGTTCCTTTGGTTGGACTTCATGTTTAATAACATCTTTCACCTCTCTGAACACCACATCTCGACTGTACACAACCTTCGGTGTGACTGGGTTCCAAAGCTTATAACCCTTTAAACCATCCTTATACCCAATAAAGATGCACTTTTCAAATTTACTATCCAACTTGGTTCGTTTCTCCTTTGGAACATGTACATATGCATCACATCCAAATACCCTCAGATGTGAAAGAGAGGGTTTCTTACCCATCCATACTTCTTGTGGAGTCTTATCCTCCAACTCTGATGAAGGTGACCTGTTGACCAAGTAACATGCAGTATCCACCGCCTCTGCCCCAGGATTCCTGATCCTAGCCCGGCACCATTGAGGGGTTCTTGCCCTTTCCATCAACGTCTTGTTTCTTCTTTTTGCGACTCCATTTTGCTGAGGTGATATGGAGTAGTTTTCTATCATTGTTACCACACTTTTATTTACGAATTCTTCAATTCCATTGCTAAGATTCTCCCATTATCTGTTCTTTCAACACCTTTATCTTCTATCTCTGTCTGATTTCTCCCTAGAGGGGGCACTTAAATTCTTTAACCTTCTCAGGACTTCAGATTTCATCTTAAGGAAATATATCCATGTATTCCTTGAGAAGTCATCTATAATGATACATAGTACACAGACTTACCCAGTGATGGAACTTTCACAGGTCCAAACACATCACTGTGCACAAGCTCTAATATTTGTTTCGTCCTCTTACCACCAGAGGGGAAACTCACCCGATTCTGCTTCCCATATACACAATTTTCACAGAAATCAAAATCCAGAGAGCTCTTACTCATACCTTCTACCATACCTTTACCATGAAGTATTCGAAGGCCCTTCTCTCCAATATGTCCAAGCCTTTGATGCCACAACATGGTCTTCTCTCCAGAGACCACTAGATTTTCTACTCCATTTTCAGGAACCATAGAACTATTGCACCCGTCACCAACAGTGCTACCTTGCAGCTTGTACAGAGTTCCAATCCGAACTCCCCGCATCAATACCAGTGCTCCTCGAACCATCTTGCAGGTATCCTTCTCGAACACTGTCTTTACACCTGCATCATCCAACTTGCTTACAAGAATAAGATTTCTGGCCAA
>APFE031530970.1:111476-147659 GCA_000404065.3 Pinus taeda
GCACACTTGCTTGAAGGAACACATAGGTGACCCAGGTGGCATAACAGGGCATACTGGAGGTGAAAATCTGGAACATGTTGACCCTCCAAGAGTGTCTGGTATGTGTGGCTGAATTCCGGGTCACTTTTGTATAGAAGTGGCCAATCAGAAGTCTCATGCTCACAAGAGTTGAGCACGGTGGTTAACGCCATGATCGGTGGTTGACTGAGGCAATCTGCAACATTATTGGTGCTACCCTTCTTATACTTGATATTCAAATGGAATTGTTGCAGGTATGTGTACCACTTCTGATGGTGACCATTCTTCAATTTCCCTTGGGTCTGTATGAACTGCAGGGGTCGGTGGTCTGTGTGGATGACCGTTTCCTTCTCCAAAATGTAATGCTTCCATTATCGGTAGGCCTACACAATGGAATACATCTCTTTGTCATAAGTGGGATACTTATGGACTATGTCTGAAAGTGTCTCACTGTGATATGCCACTGGATGCCTGTGTTGAGTAAGGACTGCCCTAATAGCATAGTCAGAGGCATCTGTCTCAACCTCAAATGGTTGTTGCAAGTCTGGTAATGCAAGAATTGGTGCCGAGCAAAGGAGATCTTTCAACTCTATGAATTCATTCTCTTGAGATTTTGACCAAAAGAATTTTTCTTTCGCTCCTCCCTTGGTGACTTGACTCAAGGGCCAAGTGATATGAGAAAATCCCAACAAGAACCTACAGTAGAATTTGGCAAGGCCTAGAAAGCTGCGAAGCTCTGTAAGAGTGGTTGGAGATAGTCAATCCCGAATGACCTGGATCTTGGCAGGATCCACATGCACCCCTTGTTCATCAATAATGTATCCCAGATGCTAAACTTGGGTCATTCCGAAAGTGCATTTCTCCAAATTGGCACATAACTTGTGTTGCCGCAATGTTTGGAGAACCTGTCGGATGTGGTGGAGGTTCTCTTCCCAACTCAAGCTGAAGATCACGATTTCATCCAAGTATACCACTACAAATGAGTTGGTGAATGGCTACAAGATGTCATCCATTAGCCTCATGAAGGTTGCAGGGGCATTCATCAATCCAAAAGGCATAACCAACCATTCGAACAGACCCTCCTGGGCTTTGAAGGCAGTCTTCCACACATTGGAGGATTTGATTGGTACCTCATGCTATCCTAAATTCAAATCGATCTTGCTGAAATATTTTGCCCCGTTCAGTTGTTCCAGGAGGCCATCAATCCATGGGATTAGGTACCTGTTATGGACAGTGATCTTGTTTAGTGCCCAATAGTCAATACAGAATCTCCAAGTCCCATCCTTCTTTTGTACCAACACGATCGGGCTCCCACAGGGTGATGAACTCAGACATATGTGACCTTTTTTCAACAACTCCTGAATCTTCCCCTTGATTTCATCATTCTCCAGAATGGAGCACCAATAGATTGGTCCATTGGGCAGTGGCGCACCTGGGTTTAGATCAATGGAGTGTTAGACCTGACAATATAGAGGAACCCTTGCAAGGGAGGTGAAGATGTCCTCGTACCCCTCCATGACCTTGTCCATCTGTAATTGTCATGCAGAGGGGGGGCGTCTAGAGGTCGTGGCCACCATATTTTCTTTCCTTGAGGGTGTATCATTAGGAAAACAAATTTCCCGAATTTGGAAATGAGCTTACAACATTGTTTTGCAGTAACCAAAGAGATGGCGGTAGGCGATGCTACCTCTGGTATCTTGTACAACTTATTTCCCAAAGTAACAATAACAACACGGGGCCTTGATTCATACACAGCATGTCACTTCCATAAGTATGGTTGTCCTCATAATACATCACAAACTTCAAGGGAAGCAATGTCACACAATACCTCATCTGTGAAGGGCTTGATGTTGTATGGAAGGTGACATTGTTGGCTCACACAAAGATCCTATCCTTGGTGAAGCCACCCGATGGTGTACAGTTGTGGATGTGCTATGGTCGGTAAGCCCAACCACTTCACAACCTCTACCAAAATGAGTTTCTTCTAGCTCTTATTGTCGACAGTGAACTATAACAAGGAGCCCTTTACCCACATCTGGGAGTGGAAGAGATGATCCTCCTCCTCTAGATCTTCAAGTTCCTCCTTCTGGATCTTCGTGGTGGCAATGGTGACGTTGGACTCTGCATTGATAATCTGCTTCCCTTTGTCATTCCCCTTATCAGGTTCTAACTCAGATTCAGAACATGCATCTGATTCTAAAACCTTTAGCTCAGCCACCAGTGACTACTTGGCCTGACACTCACTTGTGTTGTGAGTGGAGCTCTTATGGAACTCACACCACTTTCCCGTGTCATTTTTCAACTTTGCAACGCTGTTCTTTGCTTGTAGCTTTGGCGGGTTGTCTTGGGCTGCCCCACCTTAGCTTTGTCCTTTGTTCTTCGGTTTGGGGGAACCTTTCCCTTGTTTTGGATTCATAGATCCAAAGTCTCACTTCTTCTGTTTAAACTTTTGCTCGACCTTGACGGCATACCGGTATGCCATGCAGAGCGAGGAGATGTTCAGGAATTCTATTTCTTCTTGGATGTACTTGTGTAGGCAGCCACAGTATTTGATTACCAAATGCTTCTCTATATCCTTGATACCCAACTTTTTGTGAAGGGTATGGAAAATATTGGTAAAGTTTGGCACATCTTGGTCCCTTCCCTACTGCAGCATGGTCCACTTTATGTATTTCTCCTCATAGGTTCCAACAGGGTAGTACTGCTCCTTGATGGCATCCTGAATGAATTCCAAGTGGATGTGGCTGAAAATAGTGAACCTATAATTTCATCCTTCTGCTTGCAGTAGGTTTGCCACCAATCCTTGACATGGGGGGGTACTTTGAGAAGAGCAAAAATAATCTTTTTTCGATTGGAAAAATCATGAACATAAAATTAACCCTCTAGCACATTTGACCATTTATCAATGGCATCTGCATCTATCTGACCCTCAAATATGAGTATTTCAAAATTAACTTGTACCTTAAACAATGTGGCATTTCCAGAGTTTTTGTTGGAAGCCAATGCATCGCCCCTGGGTAGCCGCTGAAGGATCTGGGCAAAGTTATCCATCATCGCATTCTTTTGTTGCTCGAGGGCTTCTTCAAGCAAGATTTTGATAGGATCTCCTACCCCCCATCTTTCTTTCCATCCACCATGGGAGGTCGTCGGGATTTGCGAGGCTGGTCTTACAAAGGTTCGACCAGTTCAAGCCCTAACTCCTTATATCCCGACCTCGTTGGGGACATGCAAAGAAAAACAGAGAAGAAAAGCAGACCTCTTTGATACCACTGATTTGGATTTAAATAGGAATGCAACAAATTATAGAGATAACTGTAAACACAGAGATGCAGTGGACCTAATACTTCATTTCATTAATGTAAAATACTGAAATATGCTTACAAACAAGAATGCAAATAAACTAGTTAGGGTGATGGTAGCTTATCTTTGAGAAGAGATGTGGCGGCTACATGCCTCTGAAATATCTTACAATGAGGCTCAAGAGCCTTTTTGTTATTGAACAATAAGAGAAAACCCTAAACAACCAAAACCCTAACCCGAGGAAATGTAACACCAAGAGTTTATGTATCTCGTTGGGGTGAGTTGGACAGCCAACTTCCCAGGGTCACGACTTGGTCATATTATCTCCATTTGACACACATGATAGCATGTTGGAAAGATCTCTCTGAGGACTACGACAAAAAAGATAATTTTAGATAGAAAATTGCTAGTAGTTAGATTTCCCAAAAAACGTCATTTAGGGCCTCAAAACGGATTAGGAAGTTTAGGAATCGAAAAACTACTAAAAATAGTAAATTGTGCTATAATTAAGGAAACTAAAAAACTGAAAGAAGCAATGGTGGGGGTCCAAGTGGAATTGGTGGGTGGCCACCAATATCCACCTGGATCACATACCTTCTACCATACCTTTACCATGAAGTATTCGAAGGCCCTTCTCTCTAATATGTCCAAGCGTTTGATACCACAACATAGTCTTCTCTCTAGAGACCACTAGCTTTTCTGGTCCACTTTCAGGAACCATAGAACTGTTGCACCCATCAACAACAGTGCTACCTTGTGACTAGTATAGAGTTCCAATCTGAACTCCTGTTGATGCCCCAAAAATCATTTCATCAACATTGGGGGATAACCACCCGGTCCAGACCTTAATACAGCTCCTTTTCCGTTTGGGATGGTGGCTCTGATTGGATTAATGGGACCAGTTTCCCAGTAATGAATAAAAGGGGTGGATGAGTGATTGGTTATCTAATAAGTGATAATGAATGGATGACTTAATCTATAAGCGAAAACACAAATGACTATTCTATCCCGGGAAGCTTCTATTCTTAAGTGCAACGTTTGATGATCTATGTTCGTCAATAGGCATATAGATGAGATTATTCAATAAACATAGACATTAATTTAAATAATAATTGCTTCATTCAAGTAGTTGAATGAAGTAATTAATAAAACATTGTCACACTTCTATTTTTATATTACTGATACATGTATGATTAGAAGAAAAGCAAGCTGTAAACATCCAGTAGCGGAAAGTATAAAGACTACTGTTAAAACACATGCATATATTCAATAATAGCAAGAATGATCAAATAACAATTCACATAAAAAGAATGAATTCATACATAGATAGTAGTACCATACGAGCTGCAAATCATTCCCAACATCAATCGCAATTCGAATTCCTTCCTTCGACTCAGAAAT
The DNA here is from genome assembly GCA_000404065.3 of Pinus taeda. Taxonomy (NCBI): domain Eukaryota; kingdom Viridiplantae; phylum Streptophyta; class Pinopsida; order Pinales; family Pinaceae; genus Pinus; species Pinus taeda. The sequence continues at coordinate 116,196 of APFE031530970.1, forward strand.
ACTTTTAAATCAAGGCAGTAGTGCACATCCACATAAGAGCTTCGTTATCAAAATTGGAATAATTTATCCAGTCTTTATAAAAGAATATGCCTGAAGTACAGTAGTGCAAATTCAGGTTTAAGTCATATACAAAAACTTACGACCCTTTCTAAATACATGAAAGGGTCTATAAATACTAAATTAAACTAACAAACTACAAAAATAAAATGCTACTAAATTGGTATAACTCGATCTTGAATATCTCCCCCACAGCAATCTGTAGTCAGTAGCATGATTCATCACTCTCGTTGTTTGCCTTTTGACCCGAGTTGGCATATCGCCAGCATTGGTTCCACTTCTTGAGGGCAGCTGAGGGGCGAATTGATTTGAGCAACATAGGTGACATCGTGTATATCGGGAAGGATACACCCGATTGCATCCGTTAGGCACTTGAGGGCGGCACTCTGGCTGTATGGTTTTACTAGGAACAACGAATAGGTGTCCCAACTTAAACTTTTAATCCCTGTGATCAATCTCCCATTCTTTTCTAGTTCTTGGTAACATGATTACTCCAATGTTTTTGTTGATAGTAATTTACCTGGTGTACATTGAGATATCATGTTAGATAAATAGAGAGTATTGTTAATTAAGTCAATCAAATTTGCCGTAGATAATTTGCATCTAGAAACCGCTTTCTCTGCCTTCATTAATTGGGACTGCCACTCCATGAATATAATTTCTTTGTGGGATCCTAAGATCTTAGGCAAGTTCGTTGCCCGTCCCTCATTAGTGTCCTTCCAAGTAAGAAAATCCGTTAACGTCTCATCGGCCTGCTCTAAGTCCTGTCTGGCATCAACTGATTTATCTATTATAGATTTTGTTATGTCACACAAAGGTTCCACTTGAACAATTTTATGACACAAAAATATTTTGTGTTATCAGTGCCTTATTAATCTGTATTGCCTCTGCTCGGAAATCAACAGGCTAGGGAAGACTCTTGAACTTCTCTATTTGAGCTGATAACTGAGAAATTTGCTCATCTTTTGCCTTTAACATCTGTTCAATCATTGTCTTAAATTTTTCTAATGCCTCCGATAGTTCTTTCTGTCTCTGAATTGCAACCGAATCTGCCCTCTGTTTCTCTTCATGCAATTGTTTGTTCAGTTGGTTATTTAAATGTTGCTGCGTTAAAAATTGATGTTGTAGTTGTTCTGCTTTCTGTTGTGCCTCTGATAGCTGTGTTTGTAATGAAGCGATCACTTGATCCTTTTCTTTCAAAAAATTGGTCACCTCCGATGCCTTGTCCATGGTGGCCGCCGAATAGGCTCCAGCATATTAGGAAAACTTTGTCAGGTCATTGGAAGGATCTAATTCCTCCTTCCAAACTACATTGGTTGTTACTATTTGTTCAGGGAACAGGGAAGGTTGATCAATCCTTCTCCTTTTCCTCTGTCGCTTTATTACAGCCTTGTGTTTTGGGATATAGAAGACATCCAATGGAGGAATATCCTCCACCTGTAAAATGATTTGATTCGAAGGATCCTTGGGAATTATTTCTAATTCTGTAGTAGGGGGTAGAACACTGGTTCCTTCTCTTGGAACCTCTTTCGATGTTGTATCCTGTGTATCGGCCGCTTTGGATGTATCGACATCCATTGAGCTCTCAATATTGCTTATAATTGAATCGAATTGCTGCCATTCCTGGAGCAATCTTGGGTCAATCCAAGTGTCGACATTCACATCCTTGCTGCTCTATTCCTGCTGCCTTCTTTGTTCCTCCTCATGTATTTTCTCTTGTTCTTTCCTTTGTGCTTCCTCTTGTTCTTTCCTCTGTACTTCCTCTTGTTCTATCCTCCGAAGTTCCTCCTGCTCTCTTCTCTGGACTTCTTCAAAAATTTCTAATGTAGCAGGAGGTTCGTTGGTAAGTTGCTGTTCAAGCTCGCTTGAGTGTGTCATTGGGGCAGTGGCTAACAAATCTAGAGGCAGAGTTTGCAACCTTTGCTCTCTAAGTTTGTTAAATTCAACTAACCCGTCGTCGTGGTATCTCATTTTAGCTATCGCTTGCACTTGAAATAGCGACTCGGCCGAGGAGAATAGGTCATCAATCTCATCTTCTTTATGTTCAAATTTAGTGAGTTTGGCCTGCTCTAGAACATTATAGATGACTTTGTTTGGATCATATCGTCTGTTAGGAAGGGAGGCGAGATTCAGTATATTTATCTTTTCTCCGTCTTTCTCTGCATCCTTGTAGTCATGCAGATTGTAGACGCCACACCTTAGAGGAAAAGGAGGCCAGACTTGCTTCTTTGAATTCCTTAGAGTCTTTGTAGCTGATGCGAATGTAAGCTGATATGCTATCTCTCGAGCTAATAGTTTGTTTGGTATATACAAGGGGAGGACATGAGTTCTCGCCTGACTGCCAAAAAATCTTACATAAGTAAATGTTTCTTCTTCGAACCAGGTTCCCAAGGCTGTCAAGTCAATCTCTGCTTGAGAGGAAATCTTAGGAGTAGGTTTATCAAAAATTGCATAGTAAATAGGTAACATGAATCCATTGCAGACTTGATATAGGTGGTGTTTATAATGGGCTTTCCATAACTTCTGGTGATAGATATGAATGGGCATGGAGTCCTGTGGAGTCCATCTCCACCCCAGTACAGGAAACTCGGAATTAAAACACAGGGTGTTGAAGATGTAAGCACTAAATTAAAATGGAGGGATGAATCTATCAGTAACACGGGATTTATTTCTGAACTCAAGAATAGCTGTTGCTAACTTATCAGATAATATATTCACCCAATCCATGATTTCACTATTGCATGCTGCTTCCATCAAAGGTACCATCTCTATGGAAAATTTTGAGGAGTCATGCAACCCCCAAATTCGACACATCATAGCTCCAGCATAACAATAAGGAGAACACAAGGAATCGACAGAGTACTTACCCGAAGACTCATGCTTTTGTTTCACTGGGTTCTGTCTCCATTCCCGTATAGGCACTGACTCAGTTTCATTTTCACCTCTAAACTCCTCTAGAAATGCTTTATTATACTTCTTCTCTAGTTCTAGCAAATAGTACATTTGTCTCAAATCATTGAGCTCAAACGAACCGAATACTCTCCCATCAATAGTGCAGAATGTTCTGTTTGTAATTGGAATTGCTTCAACTGCCCATCTTACCACATCTATGCATGGAAGAATTTTCTCTCGAGCCGCTATCTTGTGTAGGTAAGGATCGGTCAAATCCTTTAGAGTAGCCTTGGATTTCCGGTTCGAACTTGCCGTAGCTTGTACCGATGTTTGCTGAGGTTCTTCGGCTTCGACCAGGTTGTAGATGCTCTGCCAAGTAGTATTACTGAGACCAAGACATGTGGTGTCTGAGATTAATCCTTTTTTACTTGGTCCCGAATCGGAAGCATGTTGTCCTGTTACCATGGAGGCTAAAGCTGTTCCAAACTTCTTATATTTCTTCCCCATTTGGCTTGAATTCGCTACTGCGGAGGAGCTCTGCACAGGGGATAAAATGAACGTAATGCAGAGAATAGATGGCGAAAACCAAGTATGAAAGAATTATGCCAATCAATGAATAATGGAGGATTAACATAAGACTCCTGCGGATACAATCTCTGAAGAGATTTTGGCATAACTACTCCATTAATTGGCCATTTAAACCTATCAATCATTTAAATGTTCATCATATCCTTTATTTGCCGAATAGTCCATTTAAGTGTGGATTTGATTTTTTGGCGGTTGGGTGCAAGTGAATCACTATCGGGAAGAGAAAGGCTTTTGTTCATTGAGTCGACGTTTCAAACCCCAAAGGGGGTCCATCATCAGGACAAATCAGAAAGATAGAAAATGAATGAACAATCTTTCATTCATTTTCTATCTTTCTGATTTGTCCTGATGATGGACCCCCTTTGGGGTTTGAAACGTCGACTCAATGAACAAAAGACTGTGGACAATCCGAATCATACCACTGCAAAAAACTTCCACAGAAGCCTAAAATCTAACAAGAGAAAGGCTTTTAATACTAATTAAGACAATATACCCAAGCCATATCAATCCTTTTTGAAAGTCACACTTAGCTTTATCGCAATCGGGGATCGGAGGAATGCTTGGGTGGTTTCATTTATGTCATTGAAGAATCCCCGATCGCCAATAGCGATATCACTAATTCGCATCGGGAGATTTTAGGAGAAGACTTTTCATTCTATTCATATCGCACTCCCCGATCGTCGATAGTGATATCGCATCGGAGCAAGGAGAGGGGCCTTTTGTTATGATTTCTTATTTTCCCGATAGCCAATAGGTATTCACGCTTGTCGCATCGGGGAAAACCAATGGGTCCTTTGTTATGCATCCTTGGTTATTGTGATATGCAATCTTGTGATCACTTTATTGCAATAACAAAGAATTATTCATTTTTTTATTATAAGACCAATTATATGTTTACTCAAAAGGTTTTATAATGTTTTGTTTGCTTCCAGACCTTTTGAGGAATGATAAGTTGATACCAATTTAATCTAAAAAGGACCCATTTCATATTATAGTTTTGAAAGTAAAATTTTATGAAATGGGGGGTTGTTGTATAGCACAACAATTGGCGATTCGCTGCGAGAAACAGTTATCTTTGAGAAATATTGAAATATTTGAACTTTCTTTACATAGACATCTTATAAAAAAGGAAAATTCTAATATAACTAAGTATACATACATTCTGAACATAATAAAAGATTTTTTTGCTAATTTCTTCTCTTGTTAAAATTAAATACATTTTAAGTTTTAAATTGGCCTCTATTGGTTGATAATGATAAAACAAGACATCTTTCCAGCTTAGCCTTTTTAATTGACTCCTTTGTCATAGGTAGAGCCTCTGCTACCAGCAAACGTTCATAGTTTCGATAGGGATACCTTTTAACCATTTGATTGTCCATGATCCCTCCCATCTCAGAGTATGATTAAAAGAATAAATTCAAAATATGCTTTCATATTTTGTATTTCTTTTCTTTTCTAATATTTTGTAAGATAAAAGGCCATTGTCCTGGTTTGGTGGCCAGGTGTTTGACAATGCCATTCACTAGTTGTAATCTAACCGAACAAGCTGGCTCGTGATGAGACCCCTTGTCTTATGCTTATAAGCCATTACCCTATTTTGGTATGCAGTGTTGGTAATGTCAGTTAAACTATTTCCCAATGATCATGGTAAGCTGGCTCATGATGAAACCCCTTATCTTTTATATCAAATATTTTAGAATTACACTCTAAGTAATCATAAACTTGGATGAATAGGATGGACAATTTTCTCCTTAAGAGAGAATGTATGACAAGGTAAGAGTTGAAGATGCTAAGATTGAATTAGTTTCTGTTTTGATATTGATAACCCTTTTGTGGCCAGTTTGAAAACATTAAAATTATTTACAGTACTTCTAAATCTTGAGAAGATTTCACAAAAATAAAATGGGGTTTTCAAAATGTGAATATACCTAATTTCCTAGAAATTGTCCCTTTTGTTTAAGGCTTCTATTTTCAAAAGTAAATATCAAAATTACTTCTTTTGAGAAACTTTTCAATATAGCAAAGGCCAATAGAAGATATCTTACAACTTTATTTCCTAATGGTCCTAAAAACTACAAATCCTACTGAAATTAAAGGAGAAGGGGTTACCTCCTCAATTGAAGAATTTCTTTAAGATGAGGCCATTAACAGGAAGAGAATCCCCCTTTCCTAATAGATCTTGTAATATGAATGTCGAATGGCCTATCTTCTCGCTGATATGAAATGGTCCAAGCCACATTTTCTGGAACTTGGTGTGTTTACCTTTATCTTCATGGGCTTTGTCCCATTTCAAAACTAGATCCCCAACCTGCAACTATTTGGAACTAGATGAAGCTGAATCAAATGATGACTTGATTATCTGTTGATGTTTTGCATGAGTAATTTTGGCCTTTTCTCTTTCTTCTAATTTTAAGATTTGATCATGTCTGAGTTGGATAGAAGAAGAAGGGCTTTCTTCAATAAACTGAACTAGGGCTAGAGAAGCAAGCACTAGGTTGGTTGGTAATACTGCTTCTTTCCCATATACAAGGTTGAATGGAGAAGTACCTATGGAGGCCTTCTGCATTATTCTATCAGCCCATAGTGCGAATATTAAAGACTTGTGCCAGTTTTTATGATTCTTTTCAATAGTTCGCTTAATAATTTTGACTAGATTTTTATTGGTAGACTTTGCTAAACCATTACCCTGAGGATAGTAATTTGCAGAATATTTTAATTTAAATCCTCTTTTAATAGCGAACTCAAACATGGAATTTCCAGAGAAATAAGATGCATTATCGAAAACAAGAGCATTTGGGACACCAAACCTGGTAATGATGAATTGATCTATAAACTCTATAATTCCTTCAGAGTTTGTTGTCTTTAATGGAATTGCTTCAACCCACTTGGTAAAGTAATCAGTAGCAATAAGGATATAATTATGTTGTTTGGATGAGTGTGGAGTTATTTCCCCAATGATATCTAATTCCTATTGTTCGAAAGGTTGATCAATGTTGACTGGTTGCAAAGGGAAAGCTGGTTTTCTTTGTCTTCCACTGGAGATTTGACAACTTCGGTATTTCCTTACATATTCGTGAGTATCTCTGAATAGGGTGGGCCAATAATATCCAGCATGAATTATTTTGTGGGCTGTTGTGTCAGCTCCAAAATGTCCTCCTGCTGGTCCATCATGTAGTTCCTGCAAAACATTTTGTGCTTAAGGTTTTTTCTAGGCATCTTAATAAAACTGAATCATAATTTTTCGTAAAAAGTATGTCATCAATGATTATGAAGTTTTTTGCCTTTAATCTAACGGCCCGTTTGTTTTTATAAGAAAGATTAGGAGGTGCATATCCATTTTTCAAATAAAAGATCAAGTCTGCATATTGCGATTCAGAACCAGTGATACTTATCTGGTTGAATTCTTCAATATGTTCTGTATCACCTGATTCTGGAATGTTGGATGCTCTTGCTAATAACCTGCAAAAACCTTGGCCCCTAACAATATTTGCTGGCTTGATTTCCAAGTCATATTCTTGAAGTGTTGTAACCCAATTTTCCCTTTTCTTACCTAATTCCCTTTGGATCAGTAATTGCCTTACTGCAGAAAAAGGAACTATAACTTTTGTATGGGCTTTGGGTCTATAATGTTTGATAGCTTTATACATAGCAAAGGCTTGTTTTTCAAATTCGGAATAATTTAGTTCCGCACCCTGAAGATTTGACCTAAAAAATGAAATCGGTGCTTCCAAGTTGTGATCATTAATATGAGTGAGTACCGCTGCATAAGAAGAATCAGACACGATAGTATACAATATGAAATGATTAGAAAAATTAGGAGTGTTTAAAGCGGGGGAATTAATTATTGATTTCTTGATTGAATCAAATGCGTCCTTTTCTGTAGATCCCCATCTAAACACTAAATTTTTCTTAATCATGGTTTGTAATGGTAAAATGATGTGAGAAAAATTGGGAACAAATCTTTTGACAAAGTTAATTTGACCTAAAAATGACTGCATGAATTTTTTGTTATGAGGAAACGAAATTTCAGAAATCTCTTTAATCCTATCAGGATTAATATAAATACCATCTTTGGAAACGATAAAGCCCAAGAGCTTTCCTTGATTCAGAGCAAAGAAGGATTTTTTGGGATTAAGTGAAATACCATACCTTCTACAGCGTTCAAAGATTTGACTCAAATCATGTAAATGGTTGGATCTCTTCTTGGAAAATACAGTAATGTCATCTAAATAGATAACTACTGTTTTTTTTATCAATCCTTTGAAGGCTATATCCATTGCTCTTTGGAATGTAGCTCCTGCGTTAATAAGTCCAAAAGGCATTTTCTGATAGGTGTAAGTTCCCCATTTTGTTCTAAAGGTAGTTTTGAGTCTGTCATCAGGATGTACCAGAATTTGGTTATATCCTGAAAAAACATCTAAAAAGGACATTAGCTCAGAACCTGCTACTGAATGGAGTATCTGCTCAATGGTAGGTAATGGGAAATTATCTTTTTGGCTTGCCTTAGTCATATTTCTGAAATCTATACAAATCCTGATGTCGCCATTTTTCTTCCTAATAGGCACCATATTGGAAACCCAATTTGAGTGCCAAACTGGAAAAATAATCTTAGCTTCTAAGAGTTTATTGAGTTCTGATTTTATCTAACTCTCTAAGTTTGGATGTATTTTTCTCAAATTTTGTTGAACTGGTTTTTGTTCAGAAAGCATCGGAATGGTATGCTGGATGATTGATGTATCGTATGTTTTTAAGTCATCATATTTCTAAGCGAAGACATGTTTATTTTTTCTTAATAATCTAATGAATGCTATCCTTTCTTCCACAGAAAGTCCTAGTCCTAAATTGATGTTTTGAGGGTTCTGCTTAGTACCAAGGTTTACCAATTCAAATCTTAAGGTGGAACTTTGGAGTTTTGAATTGGTTATTTGTTTAAACCTGTCTTTAATATCGTAGAGATCCTCAAGTTTAGCCACAGGTTTTGGTATTGAGTTTTCCTCGTGCTTTTCTTTCATCTGAAGATCATGATCGCTTTCATCAGTGATTTGATCATTGTAGAACTTGTCGGAAGTCAAGAAATGTACGATGTCTTCATCGTGATTGAACACTTTCCAATTGGTGACATTGTCAGGAATGGATGGTCTAAAAATCAACTCTACTGAAAATCTATCTGGGCTATAATCTTCGGAAGGTAGGAGTTTAGAAGAAATATTGGCTAACAAGTCAACTGCTGCATTCTGGGATCTGGGAATAGGTGAAATATTTAATGCTAAGAAATGAGATATAAGCTCTTGGACTAAAGACTGATAGTGCTTGAGGTGACTAGAGAGACAATGGATTGTATTTTGAACTTGTTTTATGACAATCTTTGAATCACCAAACTATTTCAAATATTGAACTTTCAGGCCAATAGCTTTATATAGTCCTTGGACCAAGGCCTCATACTCAGCTATATTATTCATGCATTCAAATTCTAACCTACGAGACAGCATTGTTTTTTCTCCCTCAGGGCTGACTAAAATACACCCTGCTCTTGATCCTTCACTCGATTTAGAATCGTCAAAATATAAAGACCAAAATAAATAATTATCAACAATTTTATTTACAGTGCTCTCAACAACATTAACAAATCTTGATCTATCAGTTTGTGAAGAAATTTCGATTTGAGATGTGAAATTGTTTACTCAGAAAGGAGATGGTTGGGCAATATAATTGCCAAAGAATGATTCATAAGAGTAATTCCCCAAAATATTATTGTTAAATTCTATTGGTTGATTCTCCTGTTCAAATTCTGTGACAGTATGGGTCATATGTTTCTCCCGATTGATTTTTATTTGATTTGGCTTTCCCTTATAGGGTAGCCACATATGAGACCAATCGATAGAAATATACCCATGGAGCTTATCAGACCAATCCCTGCTCAAGATTAAACCATAAAACTCAGGTATATCAGTGATTAAGATATCAATTCTTTGAACTACTCGTGGATCAGCCGATAACCTGATAGTCACAGAGTTTATTTCCCCTAAGGCCTGGACTTTGGTTCTATCTAACTACACAATGTGAATTGAAGACTTTTGGGGTTCTATGTTCAATTTAGGACAAACTGAAGTTGGCATTATATTAGAGGATGCCCCTGAGTCAATCAAACATGTGTGTAGATTTAGATTATAGATTTCGTAGGTTAAGAGGAAAGCGGGGGTATGGGAATTTGATCTGTCTCCAATTAGAATTGTATCAGTAGCCTCAACTCTACCAGAAGTTGGTTGTCCTGAATCATTTGCAGCTTTAGCACTAGGAAGAAGCGAAGAAGGAACAACATTTAGTTCCTTAAGAAGCAATTTCTGCTGATGTTTTAATTTGCTAAGTTCAAACATGCTGATGTTTTCCTTAGTCTTCTTCATATCATCAACAATGTTGTAATCCATTGAATCCGATACTACCAACGTCTTGGATGTTGAAGGTATATTTGAGGACGATGGTTGGTTTTGAGGTACTGTTGTAGCCGACTTCTTTGTGGGTACCTTTCCTTTGTAGTATTAGTACCTGTACTCCTTTTCTTTGAACTTGCCTCGACAGGTTCAGGGGAACTTTTACTCCTAGTAGTCACAGGAAAAGCTTCTTGTTCATTTTCTGTATCGGAGTTAGGCAATATGAAGTCCCACATTCCATGGCATTCAACAACTTCCTCTTCTTTGAATTCATCAGATGGTGAAATTGTTTCATCTTCTTCTTCTTCTTTAGGGTCTGAATCTGCATTAGATATAACATTTGGTGGTTTTGACTCAGGTTTCTTAAAATTCCTATATGGTTTCTTTCTTGAAGTTTCTGCTACTTGCTTTTTAATTTCAACCATTTCATTTGACATTGTTTTGAGGACTTTTTGTAGGCCCTCCATATTGTATGGATCCTTGGGGGTTTTCTTCTTTGAATCATCCTTAAAAGAAACTCTTTTGGATTTCTTATCTTCGATAGCAGCTTTATTTTCCAAAGCGATAATACGTTTTTCCACAGCGAGGGCTTCTTTCATGTTTTCGGCTAAAGTTGGTTTCTCAGCCCTATCTACAAAAATAGCTATATTTGAAGGTAAGGTTGTGATGTACAACTCGCTTCTGATTTGCTCACTTGGCTTGGAATCGGTGGGGATTTTATTCAAGAGCTTATTGAATCGAGAGTTAAACTCCTTAATCGGTTCTCTGGATTCAATCCTTAGATTTGAAAGATCATTAATCAGTGTCGCCAAGGATCTATCATCGCCATATTTGGTAAGAAACGGCTCCTGAAAGATATTCCAACTGGTAATGGATCCAAAGGGCAAAGAAAAATACCAAGACCTAGCTAATCCTTGTAAAGTGTAGGGGAAAAGCCTAACCACAACATCTTCTTCTGTTACTCCTTTTAGATTAACAGACAACATGAAATTGTTTATGTGTTCCTCAACTAATGTTCTAGCGTCTGGATTAAACTTTGGTAACCACTTCTCAATATAATCAGGTAATGGATGTAATGGTGCAGGCATAGTGACCGCACCAGGACTGTTCCATGGATTCTGAGCCATCTTGGGAGTACCAACAATTGCCTGTGGAGTTCCAGGTGCTTGGGGAGGAGGTGGTATTGAAAACTGAATAGATGTTGAAGGTGGTGATCCCTGGTGAACAACAATATGTAATGGGGAAGTGGATGTTTGAATTCGCACTAGAGAGGATGAGATGGAAGATGACGGAGAAAAGGTCTCACTACCAGAACCTTCAATTTTCTTTTTAGCCTTTTTCCTTTGTGGTAAAGGAAACTCAGCAGGTTCAATGCCAAGTTTTTCGCTTTGAAGTCTGGTGAGAGGGTGAGGAAGATGGAATTGTGAAGTCTCACTGCTTTGAGATACTTCATATCTCTGAGGAGATATGGAAAAACCTTGAGTTTCTGGATGATAGACTGAACTTCAGGGGATTCCAGACTTAAACGTTCTGAAGTATGATGGGGTTGAGCAGTGGTAGTTGATCCCTCTTCTTCTCTTTTGGACACTGGTGTTTTATAATGAAAACAGGAGGTCCGAGGTGAGGTGGAGGGTGATTTACTCTGAGAGTGGTCTATAGGTTTTGATTTACTCACCATTCATAGTTGATGGCCCTCCTTCTAGCGCCAAAAATGTTGATGCCCCGAAAATTGTTTCATCAACATTGGGGGATAACCACCTGGTCCGAACCTTAATACAGCTCCTTTTTCGTTTGGGATGGTGGCTCCAACTAGATATAATGGGACCAGTTTCCCAGTAATGAATAAAAGGGGTGGATGAGTGATTGGTTATCTAATAAGTGATAATGAATGGATGACTTAATCTATAAGTGAAAACACAAATGACTATTCTATCCCGGGAAGCTTCTATTCTTAAGTGCAACATTTGATGATCTATGTTCGTCAATAGGCATATAGATGACACTATTCAATAAACATAGACATTAATTTAAATAATAATTGCTTCGTTCAAGTAGTTGAACGAAGTAATTAATAAAACATTGTCACACTTCTCTTTTTATATTACTGATACATGTATGATTAGAAGAAAAGCAAGTTGTAAACATCCAGTAGTGGAAAGTATAAGGAATGTTGTTAAAATGCATGCATATATTCAATAATAGTAAGAATGATCAAATAACAGTTCACATAAAGAGAATGAATTTAGACATAGATAGTAGTACCATACGAGCTGCAAATCATTCCCAACATCAATCGCAATTTGAATTCCTTCTTTCAACTCAAAAATACTTTTAAATAAAGGCAGTAGTGCACATCCACATAAAAGCTTCGTTATCAAAATTGGAATAATTGGTCCAGTATTTATAAAAGAATATGCCTGAAGTACAGTAGTGCAACTTCAGGTTTAAGTCATATACAAAAACTTACAACCCTTTCTAAATACATGAAAGGGTCTATAAATACTAAATTAAACTAACAAACTACAAAATTAAAATGCTACTAAATTGGTATAACTCGATCTTGAATATCTCCCCCACAGCAATCTGGTACTCGGCAGCATGATTCATCACTCTGGTTGTTTTCCTTTTGACCTGAGTTGGCATATCGCCAGAATTGGTTCCACTTCTTGAGGGCAGTTGAGACGCGAATTGGTTTGAGCAGCATAGGTGGCATCATGTATATCGGGAAGGATACACCCGATTGCATCGATTAGGCACTTGAGGGTGGCTCTCTGGCTATATGGTTTTACTAGGAACAACTAATAGGTGTCCCATTTTAAACTTTTAATCCCTATGATCAATCTCCCATTTTTTTCTAGTTCTTGGTAACATGATTGCTCCAATGTTTTGGCCGATAGTAATTTACTTGGTGTACATTGAGATATCATGTTAGATAAATAGAGAGTATTGTTAATTAAGTCAATCAAATTGTTCGTAGATAATTTGCATCTAGAAACCACTCTCTCTGCCTTCATTAATTGGGATTGCCACTCCATGAATAGAATTTCTTTGTGGGATTCTAAGATCTTAGGCAAGTTCGCTGCCCGTCCCTCATTAGTGTCCTTCCAAGTAAGAAAATCCGTTAAGGTCTCATCAGCCTACTCTAAGTCCTGTCTGGCATCAACTGATTTATCTATTATAGATGTTGTTATGTCACACGGAGGTTCCACTTGAGCAATTTTATGACAACAATCTTATTTGTGTTATCAGTGCCTTATTAATCTGTATTTCCTCTGCTCTGAAATTGGCAGGCTGGGGAAGACTCTTGAACTTCTCTATTTGAGCTAATAACTGAGAAATTTGCTCATATTTTTCTTTTACCATCTATTCATTCATTGTCTTCAATTTTGCTAATGCCTCTGATAGTTCTTTCTGTCTCTGAATTGCACCTGAATCTGCCATCTGTTTCTCTTCATGCAATTGTTTGTTCAGTTGGTTATTTAACTGTTGCTGTGTTGACAATTGTTGTTGTAGTTGTTATGCTTTCTGTTGTGCCTTCGATACCTGTGTTTGTAATGCAGCGATCATCTGATCCTTTTCTTTCAACAAATTGCTCACCTTCGATGCCTTGTCCATGGTGGCTGCCGAATAGGCTCCAGCATATTGGGACAACTTTGTCAGGTCATCGGAAGGATCTAATTCATCCTTCCAAACTACAATGGTTGTTACTATTTGTTCAGGGAACAGGGAAGGTTGATCAATCCTTCTCCTTTTCCTCTGTCTCTTTATTACAGCCTTGTGTTTTGGGCTATAGAAGACATCCAATGGAGGAATATCCTCCACCTGCAAAATGATTTGATCCAAAGGATCCTTGGGAATTATTTCTAATTTTGTAGTAGGGGTAGACCGCTGGTTCCTTCTCTTGGAACCTCTTTCGATGTTGTATCTTATGTATCGGCCGCTTTGGATGTATCGGCATCCCTTGAGCTCTCAAGATTGCTTATAATTGAATCGAATTGCTGCCATTCCTGGAGGAATCTTGGGTCAATTTGAGTGTCGACATTCACATCCTTGTTACTCTGCTCCTATTGCCTTCTCTGTTCCTCCTCATGTATTTTCTCTTGTTCTTTCCTTTGTGCTTCCTCTTGTTCTTTCCTCTGTACTTCCTCTTGTTCTATCCTCCGAAGTTCCTCCTGCTCTCTTCTCTGGACTTCTTCAAAAATTTCTGATGTAGCAGGAGCTTCGTTGGTAAGTTGTTGTTCAAGCTCGCATGATTGTGTCATTAGGGTAGTGGCTAACAAATCTAGAGGCAGAGTTTGCAACCTCTGCTCTCTAAGTTTGTTAAATTCAACTAACCCATCATCATGGTATCTCATTTTATCTATCGCTTGCACTTGAAATAGTGACTCGGCTGAGGAGAATAGGTCATCAAACTCATCTTCTTTATGTTCAAATTTAGTGAGTTTGGCCTGCTCTAGAACATTATAGACGACTTTTTTTGGATCATATCGTTTGTTAGGAAGGGAGGCGAGATTCAGTATATTTATCTTTTCTGCTTCTTTCTCTGCATGCTTGTAGTCATGCAGAGTGTAGACGCCACACCTTGGAGGAAAAGGAGGCCAGACTTGCTTCTTTGAATTCCTTAGAGTCTTTGTAGCTAATGCGAATGTAAGCTGATATGCTATGTCTCGAGCTAATAGTTTGTCTGGTATATACAAGGGGAGGACATGGGGTCTGGCCTGACTGCCGAAAACTCTTACATAAGTAAAGTTTTCTTCTTCGAACCAGGTTCCCAAGGCTTTCAATTCAATCTCTTTGAGAGGAAATCTCAGGAGCAGGTTTATCAAAAATTGCATAGTAAATAGGTAACATGAATCCATTGTAGACTTGATATAAGTGGTGTTTATAATGGGCTTTCCATAACTTCTGGTGATAGATATGAATGGGCATGGGGTCCTGTGGAGTCCATCTCCACCCCAGTACAGGAAACTCGGAATTAAAACACAGGGTGTCTAAGATGTAGGCACTAAAGTAAAATGGAGGGATGAATCTATCATTAACACGAGATTTATTTCTGAACTTAAGAATAGTTGTTGCTAACTTATCAGATAATATATTTGCCCAATCCATGATTTCACTATTGCATGCTGCTTCCATCAAAGGTACCATCTCTATGGAAAATTTTTAGGAGTCATGCAACCCCCAAATTCGACACATCATAGCTCTAGCATAACAATAAGGAGAACACAAGGAATCGACAGAGTACTTACCCAAAGTCTCATGCTTGTGCTTCGCTGGGTTCTGTCTCCATTCCCGTATAGGTGCTGACTCAGTTTCATCTTCATCTCTGAACTTCTCCAGAAATTCTTTATTATACTTCTTCTCTGGTTCGGGAAAATGGTACATTTGTCTCAAATCATTGGGCTGAAACAAACCGAATACTCTCCCATCAATAGTGCAGAATGTTCTGTTCGTAATTGGAATTGCTTCAACTGCCCATCTTACCACATCTGTGTATGGAAGAATTTTCTCTCGAGCTGCTATCCTGTGTAGGTAAGAATTGGCCAAATCCTTTAGAGTAGCCTCGGATTTCCAGTTCGAACCTGCCGTAGCTTGTACCGATGTTTGCTGAGGTTCTTCAGCTTCGACGAGATTGTAGATTCTCTGCCAAGTAGTACTACCGAGACCAAGACATGTGGTGTCTGAGATTAATCCTTTTTTACTTGGTCCCGAATCGGCAGCATGTTG
Organism: Pinus taeda; assembly: GCA_000404065.3. NCBI lineage: Eukaryota > Viridiplantae > Streptophyta > Pinopsida > Pinales > Pinaceae > Pinus > Pinus taeda. Next base: position 131,888 of record APFE031530970.1, read on the forward strand.
TCTTGTTACCATGGAGGCTGAAGATGTTCCAAACTTCTTAGATTTCTTCCCCATTTGGCCTGAATTCACTACTGCGGTGGAGCTCTGCACAGGGGATAAAATGAACGTAATGCTGAGAATAGATGGTGAAAACCAAGTATGAAAGAATTATGCCAATCAATGAATAATGGAGGATTAACATAAGACTCCCTGCGGATACAATCTCTGAAGAGATTTTGGCATAACTGCTCCATTAATTGGCCGTTTAAACCTGTCAATCATTTAAATGTTCATCATATCCTTTATTTGTCGAATAGTCCATTTAAGCATGGATTTGATTTTTTGGCCGTTGGGCACAAGTGAATCACTATTGGGAAGAGAAAGACTTTTAATACTAATTAAGACAATATACTCAAGCCATATCAATCCTTTTTGAAAGTCACGCTTAGCTTTATCGCAATCGGGGATCGGAGGAATGCTTGGGTGGTTTCGTTTATGTCATTGTGGAATCCCCAATCGCCGATAGCGATATCGCTAATTCGTATCGATAGCTTTTAGGAGAAGAGTTTTCGTTGTATTCATATCGCACTCCCCGATCGCTGATAGTGATATCGCATCGGAGCAAGGAGAGGGGCCTTTTGTTATGATTGCTTATTTTCCTGATAGCCGATAGTTATTCGCGCTTGTCGCATCGGGGAAAACCAATGGGTCCTTTGTTATGCATCCTTGGTTATTGCGATATGCGATCTTGCGATCACTTTATTGTAATAACAAAGAATTACATTTTTTATTATAAGACCGATTATATCTTTACTCAAAAGGTTTTATAATGTTTTGTTTGCTTCCAGACCTTTTGAGGAATGATAAGTTGATACCAATTTAATCTAAAAGGGACCCATTTCATATTATAGTTTTGAAAGTAAAATTTTATGAAATTGGGGGTTGTTGTATAGCACAACAACTCCTCGCATCAATACTAGTGCTCCCCGAACCATCTTGTAGGTTTCCTTCTCAAGCACTATTTTTACACTTGCATCATCTAGCTTGCTTACAGAAATTAGATTTCTGGCCAATGCAGGAATATGTAGAACACCCAAAAGTGTTTTAACCCTTCCACTTTACAACTTCAACTTTAATTATCCATGACCAATGATTATAGCCTTCCTATCATCCCCTAAGAAGACATCACCACCATCTTATTTCTCATACTCGCAGAACCACTCTGTATGGGGAGTGAAGTGAAAGGATGCACCTAAGTCAATCAACCATGCCTAGTGATCTACACGTGTACTTGAAGAAGCCAAGTACACATCCCCACCTTCATCTGAGGTGGTTTTCACCTCTGCAGAAGGAGCATCATCTGATCCCTTTCCTTTGTTAGGAGCTTTAGATTTACAGTGCCTTTTGTAGTGCCCTTTCTTTCCACATTTCCAGCACACCACCTTTGCAGGTTTTCTTGGAGATTTATATCTCCCTCTAGATTTAGATATCCCACTCGATGAATTATTTTTTTTTATGTTCTGGGACCGTCCTCGTACAGACCAGGAATCACCATTATGGCTCTCCATATTTTTCCATCTCATCTCCTCCGTCAGCGAGGTTGAGACTATTTCATCAAACTGCAAGGTAGTTGCATTGCTACCTGTTGCAATAACCAAACTATCCCAAGAATCTGGTAGAGAACACAACAAACTAATTCATTTATCTTCATTTGAAATTTTGATATCAACAGGAAATAGCTGACTTACCACAGTACTAAATGCATTCATATGCTTTGTCACCGAGTCTCCATCTTTCATCCTCAGGTTATATAGCTTTTTTTGTAGGAACATTTTATTCACGAGAGACTTAGATTGGTACAAAGTCCCTAACTTGTCCCACAAAGCCTTCATCGTAGCTTCCCCTGATACATTCAACAATACTAAATCTGAGACACATAATCATATTGTCCTCTTTGCCTTCCTATTCAACTTCTTCCATTCTTCATCTGACACTCTTGTTGGTTTAGTACCCGGATCTACCACAATCCATTGATATTTATCCACCAACAGAGCCTCCATCTTGCTTTTCCATAACTCAAAACTCTGACCATTAAATTTCTCGATCTCTATCTTTCCACTACTCGCCATCTTCTTTCACCACTAGAATCGATCTCGCAGATCTCCCACTAAACGGGGTCTACCACAGGCCCGAGCGAAGCCCCTCAGCAACAAAGGCATTCGCTTGAAGCCAAAAACAACTTTGATACCAAATGTAGGTTTTAACCCCATATAGAAATTAGCTACATATGAATTCTAAAACATAGAAAACAAACAATGTGAGAGCATAACACATAAAACACATATACACAAAGATTTCCCCTGGATCCCAAAACCGAGACTACTAGCTTGATTTTTCATTATGTTCCTTTCAATGTTACAATACATATTTATACATGCCAAAGCATCCCATACCATGGACCAAAAAACATCGCATCCAAAACCATGGACCAAAAACCATCGTGTCCAAAACCATGTGCGAAAATCATGCAAGTCGTGGAAAGAATAACACAACCCAACAAAAATTATGTCCCATAACTGAACATAGACCTTATAGAAGCAAGTGATGTTTGTACAACCTATGAGGTGCAAACCCTCATATGTAGATTTAACTTTTTTTGCCAAAACCAATGGATATTTTCCACTGGATATTCATAAATTGGACAACAAATTGTGAGATACATCTCTGTAGCAAAGGCTTATTCATCATAAAATTTGTATCATTAGAAGACAGAGAAATTATCCTACAGGAAGGCCCATGGTTTTGTGGTTCGGCGAGGCTTTTCATCACTCCATTGTTTGGAGATTTTGATGCTAACAGCATGATTGTATCGAGGATTTCGGTTTAGGACGATACATAAATATTGATGAACAATGTTTGGAAGAATGAATATATACTTGTGCATGTATATGTGTGGAGGTGGACCTCAGTAAAGGCCCTCTAAACTGCATTCAACTGGTACACAACAAGCACAGCTAGATTCAAATTCTGGCTTTCGAGAACACAGCCTTCAGATGATGAATATGCAGCCAAATAGAACACTTACAAAATACTTTCCCTATAGCTACAAAAGAGCAGTGAAGGAAGAAGAAACCAGGGAAGCAACCAAAAGGATGGAAATTCCCCCCAAATGAATTAAATGAGGAAGAGGAAGAAGCAGAAAAGGATCCCATCCCAAACTAGGAAGATAATCACATACAAGAAACAAAGAAAAAGTCGAAAAGACACACACCAACAGAATTAAAAGGCCCTACAAATCAGTTAATAATGATACCTGAAGAAAAGGATAATGGAGGAATAAAACGACAACATACCCCCGATAATTCAGATTCAGACAAGGAAACATCAAGAATAGAAGAAAATCAACTAGCTATTGTCTCATCCACATCATCTCAAGGAGAATGGCAGAAGGTGGAGAAGAAGAAATGGAGAAAATTCTAACTTTTCTCCTTGCCTTTTTAGTTGATTTTTTTTCGAACTTATGATCATGAGTCTTTGACTAGATGATGAACTAGATGATGGACATATTGTAAGCACCTACAACATGTAAAAAAAATTCATTAATGAAATTACGATGTTTTCCTTGGAAAAAACATGAATTGACAAATGGAATTTAAAATAATATTTTTGAATAATAAATTTGATATTATAGTATTTTTTTAATATTACATTTTAATTATAACTCACGGTATCGAGTTGTTTAAAATTTTTTCCATAGACTTAATTATAGAGTTACATGTTATATATCATACTATACTATATAATATATATACTATATATATAATAGTTCAAAACATCTTTAATAAAACTATGTTTAATTTGTCCAATATAAAATAACAAATTTTATAACCATCTGGATTCAGATAGGAAAAAATAAAATAATATGGAAAGTAAAATATGAAATACTTCCTTATCGATTTTTGAAGAAGGGTGGGGTAATTTCCGATTTGAATTCCTCATAAATATATAATAATTCTACAAATTACTAATTAAAAAAAAACTCAATATAAAATTTGAATGATAAAAATACGATATTACATATAATTTTATATAAAAAGAAATAATAAATTTTATATTAACTTTATAAAAATAATATTTTATAATTAAATTATATATATATAAAGAATGAAGAGATGTTAATTCCTTTATTAGTTAGAAATAATTCTATTATTCAAATAATTAAATGGAGAATTCTAAATAACATATAATTTGAAATTTTCAAATATGTAAATTAAATAAAATGATTTTATATTAACACAACAAAACAAAATTACTTAAATTGAAAATTGTAATTACTTCTTATTTCTTAATAAGGGAGATTTTAAAATGGAGAATGGTGATGTGTATTATTTAATAATATCTATATATGTTTATTGTAACACTTATCACATACGTATAACAAAAAAATTATAAAACTAAATTTATTTTTCGCATTTATTATATATAGTAAATATAAATATGTGAATAATCTTAATTTTTTAATAATTCAGTCTTCCATATTCTTAAATGTATAAAATTTGAGTTAATACCTATTTGGCATGTTTTTGATGTTATGTAGTTTTTGTTATCACCAAAAAATTGATCATCTAGCCTAATTTACTAGATGGATCAAAGTACACCATGTAAAGCCAATTTTGCCATAGTAAAATTGTAAAATTGCTTTCACTATGAGAAATTGCTTAATAAACCACCTTTGTAAGTAATTTATACTTAAACCCATGAAGAATAATTAAATAAATCACTACTTATTTGATTTTCTTTTAGGAATAATTAATTAAACCATTGTTCAATTATTGTTCATTGTCATATTTGACCCAATCATATATATAGATAGATAGATAGATAGATATATTATCTTATTTTTCTTTAAGAATAATTAATTAATCACTACTTAATCATTATTCTTTGTTAAATTTGACTAAATCCCTTAAGAATAATTAAATAAATCCTTATTTATTTAATATTCCTTAATTGATTTCTTGAGATGATAAATAAATCATTTTTTTATTTATTATTTCTAAATAAAAGTTTAAATATTTTTTCCCTCCTAAACAAATATAATAAATTTTTTCAAGTTGTTATTCCAATAATGGGATCAATAATATTTTATTATTGCTCATTATCCGAGGATAACTCAATATTTTGTTATAACTAGAAGTGTTTTTCATTCATTATTCACTTTTGATTATTTTCATTGTTGCGCTCACTGTTTTAACTCTGGTTATTTTCATTGTCGAACACCATACTTTTTGCAGGGTTTACACATTATAGAGGAGAGAGACTCTACACAAGCTGAAGACGTTTAAGGATAGCCAAGAACCCATCCCATAGAGGGGGATTAGTAACATCTTTTTGTTCCCTTCACAGGTGTTATAATAAAATCATCTATTTGTTCCCTTCACGTGTGTTATAAATAAATTATTCTTTGTACACTGTTTTCCATTGGATGATTGGAGTTATTACTCTTTCCTTTTGTTGTTTAACTATAATTGTGGTAGAGATTCGGACTTTGGCAGGTTTTGTTTCTATCAATTGCTGCAAATCTACAATGTTTAGCAGCCATTTATATTGTTGAGATTGTTGTCATCCATATTCTTAAGTGAGTTATTTTTGTATATCTTTGAGAAGAAAACACTACAACAACTTTAATTGAGGTGGATGGAATTCGGTGTACCTCTCACACTTGTTGTTCTTACATTCAATTGAATAGACCCAACATAGCAGAAGGGTCTAGAATTTAGAAACAATTGGAAAATTTTGCACTGTCGGATTTGGGCATGGCAATCCAATGGCTCCCATCGCTCAGGGTTTAACGTCGTGTCTAATTTCTATGTTTTTCATTGTTTGAGCTTTTCATTTGACTCTGAGCATGGTCTTGAACCACGAATCTACAACATGGTTAAGGGTTTGTTACAGTGGAGTGGTGTCAACTTGTCCTCCTCGTTCTAATGGAGTATGGTGTTAACTCATGTAAACACAGGATACCTCTAATTTTTAATATGTTTTTCCTCTTCCAATAGTATTTTCTTTGAGTTGTAAGCTATATTCCTCTGCTCAACTAGTTTGTTATGCAAGGTATTCGAACTCTTGCTGGTCTACATGCCCCATGGAGGATGAGGCTGGTTTTCTGTTGTTTTGTCGAGGTAATATCCAGGACCATCTACAAGATTGTTTTCTATTTTATTATACCTGTTACGAGCCACCAATAACTATCACAGGGGTTCCATATACTAGTAATCTTCTACGATTTGGAGTTATCCGTCTCATTTAATGTTGAAACCCCTGAATTTATTACACATGATAATCATTTAACCATTTTTCTACTATTGGATTTAACTCTGATGTTTTTCATCTACAGGTAAGGTATAGGAAAGCGCCTTCCCGAATGGTTTCTCGGTTCGATTGGGTCTCCCTTACTCCAGTTGTTGTCCTCTTGTCATAGGTTGGTCTCACTATCAAACCTTTGTTGATATTCAGCTGTCCAACAGAAGGTGTGTCCCTTTTTCTATAATGAGGTCATAGGAAAAGCTATTTTCAAAAATCATTTAATGAACCGACGGTAGTAACTGGCTAAGCCCAAAAAGGATCTAATATTAGGAACATTCTTTGGGGTGGTCCATTCCATAATAGTTTTAATCTTTTTCAAATCCACCGCTATTACCTCTGCTAACATAACATGACCCAGATATTGTATTTGGCTTTTGAAAAAGTTGCACTTTCTATGCTTAGCGTATAACTGATTTTCCCACAGAATCTGCAACACTATTCTCAAATTATTTTCATGCTCCTCCTAATTCTTAGAATAAATTAGTATGTCATCAATAAAAATCAGTACAAACTTATCTAAATATGGTTGAAAAATGTTTTGCATCAGACTCATAAAAGTAGCTAGAGCATTTGTAAGGCCAAATGGCAATGCCATGAACTCGTAATGGCCATAACAAGTTCAAAATGAAGTTTTACAAATATCTCCTTCGTTTATCTTTATCTAATGGTAGCTAGACCTTAAATCAATTTTTCAGAATACACTAGATCCCTACACTTGATCAAATAAATCATTAATACATGATAAAGTGTATTTACTTTTGATAATCAATTTATTCAGCTAACGATAATCAATGCATAGCCTCAAGGTTCTATCCTTCTTTCATATGAACAGTATGGGGGCTTCCCGAGGAGATACATTGGGGTGAATGTAACATTTATCTAGAAGTTTTTGAAGCTACATTTTGAGTTTTGTTAACTGAGGGATGCTCATGCAGTAAGGAGCTCTAGAAATAGGAGCTGCACCAGGGATCAACTCAATTGTGAAATCAATATCATGCTTAGGTGGAAATCTAGGAATGGATTCATGAAACACATCAACGAAATCTTGAATCACAGGAAAATTTTCCGAGGAAGTCATTTTACTCTTAGAATTTGTATATCCTACTTGAATAGCATAAATTATGGAAACCCTTCCTAATGCATTTTCTCAGCTGGTTAGCAGTAATAGGACGTAACTTAATATTTTTCTTGATTCCTTGTATTTCCTTTCTCTGCCCCGGCTCTGTGAGATAACTTACAAATTTCACCTTACAATCAACTAGGTGTTAGAACCTAAATCTGCCTTAGGCTGAAGGAAGGAAAAATTCAGGGTAACCACAAACCACGCTCAGTCTGGTAGCTAGCCCTACCAGAACAAGAGAGGGCTCTCTCCGAGCCACAGTCAGTGAATAGATAAACAAGATGGCCTGAGATGACTTACAGTGAAATATTGATCTTACGCTAGTAAGTGAATATGGATAGAGGAAGCGATTTTTAAGAATGACTGTGTTTCTGGGATGGTATGGGACCAACAAACTGCAATGAGCAGAGGATGAAATACAAAGGCACAGATTACTTCGTGATGCAAGACAGGCGAAAAGTCTAGAAATTTAGTTTGAAGTAACACGGAATGGAGAGATTGCTTAGGAGAGGGAAAAGGGCATAAGTACATGAATCCTTTTCAACAAGAAGAAAGAACACTGAACATGAAATTTTCCCATAGGCAGAGCAATAAAATTGAATTCTACCTTATCTAACTTAGAAAAATTCATTGGAAATGAATATGAAATGAACTATGAAACATAATGAAATACATATGAAATATAAGAGACACATTTGCTACACTCACAACCACATGAATCTCATGAAATAGAGCTGCTACCTTTCATTAATCCTCTGTCAAAATATAGAATGAAGAAACAGAGTTTCTTTCCCACAGTCTCCCAGAAGTTACAAGCCAACAAACCATTTGCAAATAGTTTGCATACAATATATAGAATGTGCCATGAGGAGATAAAATTCCCAAGGGTTGGGGAGTAACTCGAATCATTACAAAATGGAGGTAGAAAGCCAACCATTAGCTACAAGTGCAACGTTACAAACATGACAAATGGCTTGGGTGATTGTTTGCCTTCCTTTGCCACTTGGATAGAAGCCAGTCTGGAGTGAAAATACTTTAAATGTTGCCTTAGGTTCCAAAAAAGTGAAATGTAGATGAGCAGGCCCACTTTTGAAAAATCGCGAATCGAAATTTCGCAAAACAGAGGTAAATTGGGCCTTTTTTCCTATATGCATTGTGCCACTTTGGAGCCTATTTTGAGGTACTTTCAGGAGTCCAAAATGTGCCCAAGTGTGCCGGTTGGAAAGCCTATCCTGTCTACTTTCCAACCCAAGTGGAATTTCTGAATTTGGTGCTCATTTACCCCTCCAAATCTTCATTCTCCCAAGACTACTTCCTATGTGTCAAAATAGGGGCAGAGAGGCCATTTTTTGGGTGTTTTTGACCTCCTGGAGACTCAAATCATGCCCAAATTTCTTGTCCAAGTACCAGTAGTTGTGATTTTGCATGGTGAATCCAAAAATGCAAGCCATTCATCATTTGGAGCTCCCAATCCTACGCGTTGTGCCAGTGGCGCGGCGCACAGGGGGAAAAAACCTGTGTTTTGACCAAAAAAATTACCATGTGACCAAAATTGCCCCAAATTTCTTGAAATTTGGGATGGAGGTTATCTAAGAGTCACTATGCTAGGCCACAAAATATTTAGCCAAGATTTGAATCTGATCTTTCTCTTTTGCCTCTTTTTCCTCTTTTGTTGCTTTGCTCAATTTTGCCTTCAAGCTCCTTATCCAGGCCTTTGCACTCATGTTCCGTGCCCTGTAATGATAAGCCATCATAACTAGTATGGTTTTTTCTCTATTGGCCTTCTCCAGTAGTCTCTCCAGGTGGATGTTGATCCGCTCGAGCCAGGACTCACTGTCATTGTTGATCTCTTGCTCCAAGGTAGTGAGCTCGATCCTCCTTTGCTGGGCAGCTTGTCGATTCTCACGGATGTTTTGCAGCTCCATGATCTCATGCTTGTCCTCAAGCTACTTGGTCCTCTACTCCAGATACCTAATGATCCATTTTTCCCTCTCCACATTGAGTGACAAGTCTTGGATCTCCGTGTTCTGCTCCTAAATGGTCATCCTAAGTCTAGCACTCTCCACATTTGCATCATCATCCTAAATGAGGATGAAGTCTACCTCCTTTTAACCTGATGGCCCCTCATCACGCATGGGCTTCTTTCCCTTGTCCTGTACCTGTGTAGTTGATGCCGGAAGCGAGGTCCCTTCCACCCCGGGTGGAGATAACACTCACTTTGCTACTGCAAACAAGTGCTTACTGCCTCTCTGATATGTAACGAATACTGGCATAGTAGTGGTCTCATGACACTCATACTAATGAGAAGGACCACCTATCTCATGCTCTGCCTCTGATAGTATCTGTGAAGTGCTTAAGAGGTCATAGGAGATGAAGTCCTCCCAAGCAGTGCCCTGCAATCCCAACTAATGATCCACCAAAATCCAGATAAGAGCAAAGTGATAAGCACTGTTAAGCTACTGCTGAGGGGTCTTATGCTGCATGAAGGTGTTCATCCTCTCTATGTTCCTGCAAATGAAAATGGGAGGATCATCATCCTCACCCTGGTAAAGTGCATGAGCAACCTGATGTGATAGGCATATAGTAGAGAAAACCTCCCCTCATAGCTGAAGTACTTCATGATCAATTTCATGAGTGGAGCATACTCATCTTTCAAATGTCCGAATGGGAAGACTCATGTGAGCTGACTCAAGAATATGGCCTTAATGTAAGGCTCATAGTATTTCCTATCCACCTTCTTCTTCTTATGCCACTGTTCTCCAACATTTGGTATGCCTGTTGCCACTAAGATAGTTTCAGGTGTCAACGTGAAGGTGACCCCAGCCAAGATAGACTGACCTCCATGTAGGTGAAGCACAAAAAGACGGACCAACTCATGATGAACTCTAACATTAGCCACCCTTTGACAAAATTCAAAACATGCTAGGTGCTGGAAACATGTCATGGCAAGAGGGCATGCTTGCAATTCAGTGAGGGTAGTGGGCTCATCCTTAACATGTTTGCCACTCTTGTGATGTCTCCCAGGAGCCTGCTCTTCTAACGATGAGTCACTTTGTGTCTGCATCTCATACTCTGATGAATGTTGTGAAGCCATGACTATTGTGTGTATTGTACTTAGGTTGCCCTTTGATGATCGTGTGAAGCTGGGTGCTTTTGTGATATCTGTCACCAAGGGAAACAATGAAACAAAAGGGAGTATTAGGAGGGAGTAATATGATGGGAATAGGGGTTATGGGGAGAATTTTGGTTAGGGATATGTAGGGGGTTTGGGTATTTGATAGGGTAGGGTTTTGGTGTTTTGACAAGGTAGGGTTTTGGGGTGTTATGTTGACCAAAGAGTGGAGGGATAGGGGATAGGGTTTGGTAGTATTTTAGGGTAGGGATAATAGGAAAAATGAGAAAGGGAGGATAGGGAAAAATGGTAGGAGAGGGAAAAAATGGTAGGAAAATAGAACCTTGGCCTCAATACCTCAATTATGCAACCCTAGCCACCATGGTTTTGGTGTTTTTTGAGTGGTTGGTCTTATGAGTTTTGTGGCAATTGAACATAGCCATAAACCACCATATCATTTATAAACTTTGATGAAAAAGTCATGTCATAGAGCCTACCTTTCAATTTGAGGGGCTTCACAAGAAATTCGAGGAAATTTGGCATGGCTTTGGCCCTTTGTGGGTGTGCGCCACGCCCCTGTGTGTATGCGTCGCACCCTGAAAACTGCCTCCAAATCTCTCCAAACACGCACTTTGCCTCTCAAACACTTTGCAATTTCTACCTATGCACTTGATTTGCATAATGCCTCTGATTTTGGTGGAAACATGTATATAAAGCCTTGGAATTCATGGGTTAAATTTTTGCTTCTTTAAAAACCCATTTTTCTAATGTTATGTTTTGACACTTTTTCACTGACTTTAAAACACACTGATTTTCACTTTCCCTTTGAAATTTTAGCTCAAATGATGAAATTTTCAGCACTCTTTACAGGGATTGCATGACAGGACGTTTGGCCATGGAAACCATGCATGCATCTGAAGAAATCAACTGACGAACTTTTTGAAAATTTTATCACCAATGACACTGTTTGACTTTTCTTCAAAACAGAGTTTTGAAGAACAATCGAAGTCTATCACCATGACGATGAAACTCTCTGAATCATAAATGTGTAAGGACCTCACTCTGGCCTGCATGGCTTTGGTTGAAGACCATTGATGAATCCCTAGACCTAACTATCAAAAATGACTTTTGTCCATTAAAGGACCAGACCTTGACTGTCATGGACTTTGGTGATCATTGACAAAAGATTTGAGCCAACAGGAGCCAGACATGAGGGGAAGTGACTGGCACAACCTTTTCCGTCAGATTATGGCATGCCCCTAGCAGAAAGCAGCTGAGTGAATGGAGCGGGACACCTAAAACTGAAATGCATAAAGATTTTTGATCTCTGACGGAGGACTGACCAGACCGACTCTAACATTGGCTCCAATGGGGGATGGTAGCTCCATGGAGGTGCCAAGAACATCAGATCTTTAGAAAAGCTAGACAGTGCCTTCGTCCATTGGGCTATGGAGTCATTATTTTGACAAATAACACAGGACTCTGACTCATCTATGAAATTGAAATGACCAAAAATTGACTCAAATTTGACATTGAAATGACTCGAAGACTAACTTAACAAACTCTAACTAAACTGAAATAAAATGGTATTTACAATGACAGTGGAAGCAGCGTTAATAACTGAGAAACGGTACTGCTTGAGCAGCCGACCATTGATCGACCCTCCTGGACAATCTTCCCCGTTCATTTCCTTCAGAAGAAAAGCATTCTGACCCCTATATGCTGCAATCTTCAAGGGATCTTTCCAAAGGTTCTCGAACTTGTCGTGCTTGCCTTTTTCCTCATTCCTTGCATCCCACTTTAGCACCACATCATCCACCTAAAATTTGTCCACCTTTACCTTTTTGTCATAAATTTTCTTGATTTTCTCCTGCAATTTGGATGTGTTCTTGAAAACTTCTTCTCTAGTCTGTTGCAAGTGGACCATTTGATTCAACCTTCTCTGCATGGGATCTTCTTCATTGTTGGCCTCCTGAAGAAGTTTGACTACCGAGGTAGTGAGAGAGGTAGGAAATACTGTATCAACTCCATAAACAAGCTCGAAAGGTGATGTACCTATGGATTTCTTCTGACTGACCCAATCTGCCCACAGTGCATTGACCAACCTCTTACGCCAGCTCTTCTTATTTATTTCCAGTAGCTTCTTGATGATGTTGACCAAAGATTTGTTCAAAGACTCCGCCAATCCATTTCCTTGCAGATGATAGGTAGTTGAGTGACCCAAAATGATGTGATATTTATGAGAAAACTCTACCATCCTTTTTGATTTGAAAGCTGCTGCGTTATTAGTGATTAGCTTATTCGGGCCAAAACAAGACAAGATGCTATTTTCAAGGAATGAAATGATTACCACATCAGTAGCTTGTCTGGTGGGAATTACCTCGATCCATTTCGTGAAATAATCTGTTGCTGTGAGGATCCATCTATTCTGACTGGAAGAAGCGGGATGAATTTCACCAATGAAATCCAACCCCCATTGCTGGAAAGGGGCACTCACCTCTATAGGCTTAAGTGGCAAAGGCTGTAACTTCTGCTTTCCTTCAAAAATCTGACACTTACGACAGCGCTTGACCATCTTATATGTATCAGCAAACAACGTCGGCCTATAGTACCCCGCTCTCTGAATTTTGTTTGCTATTGACTTCCAAAAAAGGTGGCCACCACAATCTCCTTGGTGGCAGTCCTCCATGACCTTCTTTGCTTCCTTTTCCACCAAAAAATTTAACAAAACGCCATCGGGATCTTTCCAATATAGTGCAGAATTTAAAATGCAAAACTTGGTAGCCTTCAACTTGAGTGTTCTCACTTTGTTTCTAGTCATGTCGGGTGGTGGTGACAAATTTTTAAGCACATATATGATATTTGAATACCATGGAGAAAGAGCAAACATTTCAGATACCTGAATTGATGATCCTTCCTCATTCTCATCGGACATAGCAGCGATCATATTTATGTCCAAGGCGTGCAATTTTGATTCAGCCATTAACTTCACCAATCCCTGTCCTTTAACCAGCTTTGTGGGCTTTATTTCCACATCATATTCTAGCAAGGCTACAATCCACTTGCCTCGTCTTCCTTCTAGATTGGTCTGCACTAAAACATCTTTGGCAGCAGCGTTAGGAACATATGCCAAAATATGAGAATGTAGAATATATACCCGGAAATTTTTCAGTGCCTTCACAAGTGCAAGGGCTTGCTTCTCAATGATGTTGTATTTTAAGGCTGCATCTCTTATAGCTCTACTGAAGAATGCAATGGGTCTTTCATGATCATCTATTTTCTGCAATAACATCGCTGCCATAGTATGCTCCGAAGCAAATGAAAACAATATGAAATCCTAAGTGTAGTCCAGGCTGACTAGAACTGGAGCTGAAGAAAGAGCCAATTTGACCAAATTGAAAGATTTTATAGCCTCCTTCGTCCATTTCACTTGGTTGTCCTTCTTAAGCATGTTTTTTCATCTCTCTTAGGTGTTCAACAAGATTAGGTACAAAGCAGCGTAAAAAAATTCATTTTACCATTGAAAGATTTTATCTCTTTCTTATTCTGGGGCATATCGATTTGCTGAATTTCTTTCACAGGTACTGGGTCAATGCGAATGCCATCTTTTGAGATAATGTGCCCGAGTAGTTTGCCTTCGTCCATGGTGAACAATCTCTTCTTCGGATTCAGCGACAAGCCATATTTTTTGTTCTTTTGGAAGACATTTTTTAGATGGTACATGTGCTCTTCATCAGATTTGGAAACCACTGTCAAATCATCCAGGTACACCACCAAAAAGACATCCTTTTCATTTACAAAAGCCAAGTCCATTTCCCGCTGAAATGTGGCACCTGTGTTCTTTAAACCAAAAGGCATTTTAGCGAAATGAAAGGTTCCCCATGGAGTGGGGAATGTTGTCTTGTCTCGGTCATATTCATGGACAAAAACTTGGTTATATCCGGATTAGCCATCAAGTAGTGACATACGAGATGCTCCCACTACTCGCTGAAGTATATGGTCCATTTTGGGCAGTGGATAGTTGTCCTTCAATAAAACTTTATTGAGATTTCTAAAATCAATGCATAAGCGGATCTCACCTGTCTTCTTTTGTACGGGCACCAAGTTAGAGATCCAATCTGAAAATCTGATTGGCACAATGATCCCTGATTTGTACAACCTGTTGATCTCCTTTTCAATAGATGGCAGCAACTTTGGATTTAGCCTTCTCAACATCTATCTGAATGGTTTTTGATTGGGCTTGATGGGTATACTGTGCTGAATTATATTCGTATCATATGTCTTTAAGTCAGAATAGTCCCAAGCAAACACATCTACAAATGGAGACATCAAACTGATATATTTGTCCTTGATCTTTGGTGGCAATGCTTTGGAAAATTTTACCAATTTAGGATTAGCAGTTGTTCTGATGTTGACCACTTCGACACCCTTCTCTGTTGGCTGCAATGTTGGCTTGCGGGATACATCATCTTGATCAAAGAGTTCTTCTAAAGGTATCAAGCCTTTAGGAATAACGTTATTCTTCAGTTGCAACACGTCCATTTCATTGATCTGCACCTCATCTGTACCATTACCTTTACCATCGTCATTTTCCACATCAATTGAGGTATCTTTGAACTTGCCTTTGTTTTGCATAAAATCATCAATCTCCTCATCATCTTGGAAAACTTGCCAATATCTTTGATTGTTTGGAACGGTTGGACGATGCTTGACATGGATTTCAAATTTATTACTAGAGTTCATTGGGATCTTCAAACTACTTGCTGCCTTGGCAAGAGCATCAACAATACTATTTTGTATATGAGGCACACATATCAAGGTATATTCTGAAATTAATTTTATGATGTCTAGGACTGCATTACGGTAAGCCCGCATCCTAGGATGCTTTACTTGATATTCACCTCTGACTTGCTTGATAACCAATTCGGAGAAGCCATATATTGAAATCCTCTTAGCATTCAGCTTTCTTAGAATCTTTAGGCTAGCAATCTGAGCTTCATACTCAGCTTCATTGTTTGAACAATCAAAAGCTAACTTGTAAGAGCATACCTGCACGTTACTAGGGACTTTGTTCGGGGCAGAGAAAGGACTGCGTACCCAAATTCCAATTCCATCGCCATCATTTCCCACTGCTCCATCGAAATCCACGGTCCACAAACCTTCTTCCTCCTCTTGCAAGTGCTAGAAACCTGTTT
>APFE031530970.1:153280-180156 GCA_000404065.3 Pinus taeda
TATTTGATAGGGTAGGGTTTTGGGGTTTTGACAAGGTAGGGTTTTGGGGTGTTATGTTGACCAAAGAGTGGAGGGATAGGGGATAGGGTTTGGTCATATTTTAGGGTAGGGATAATAGGAGAAATTAGAAAGGGAGGATAGGGAAAAATGGTAGGAGAGGGAAAAAATGGTAGGAAAACAGAACCTTGGCCTCAATACCTCAATTATGCAACCCTAGCCACCATGGTTTTGATGTTTTTTGAGTGGTTGGTCTTATGAGTTTTGTGGCAATTGAACATAGCCATAAACCACTATATGATTTATAAACTCTGATGAACAAGTCATGTCATAGAGCCTACCTTTCAATTTGAGGAAATTTGGCATGGTTTTGGCCCTTTGTGGGTGTGCGTCATGTGCAAAACCCAGTGCGTCATGCCCTGGGTGTGCATCGCGCCCATTGAAAAAATGAACTGAGGGGTGGCTCTGTGTGCGCCGCGCCCTCTGTGTGCATTATGCCCCTGTGTGTATGCGCCGCACCCTGAATACCACCTCCAACTCTCTCCAAACACGCACTTTGCCTCTCAAACACTTTGCAATTTCTCCCTATGCAGTTGATTTGCACAATGCCTCTAATTTTGGTGGAAACTTGTATATAATGCCTTGGAAGTCATGGGTTAATTTTTGCTTCTTCAAAAACCCATTTTTCTAATGTTATGTTTTGACACTTTTTCACTGACTTTCAAACACACTGATTTTCACTTTCCCTTTGAAACTTTAGCTCAAATGATGAAATTTAGGCACTCTTTGCAGGGATTGCACGACAGGACATTTGGCCATGGAAACTGTGCTTGCATCTGAAGAAATCAACTGACGACTTTTTTGAAAATTTTATCACCAATGACACTGTTTGACTTTTCTTCAAAACAGAGTTTTGAAGAATAGTCAAAGTCTATCACCATGACGATGAAAATCTCTAAATCATAACTTTTTAAGGACCTCACTCTGGCCTGCATGGCTTTGGTTGAAGACCAAATTGATGAATCCCTAGACCTAACTATCGAAAATGACTTTTGTCCATTAACGGACCAGACCTTGATTGTCATTGATTTTGGTGATCATTGACAAAAGACCTAAGCCAGTAGGAGCCAAACATGAGGGGAAGTGACTAGCACGACCTTTTCCGTCAGATTATGGTATGCCCCTAGTGGAATGCAGCTGAGTGAATGGAGCGGGACACCTAAAAATGAAATGCATAAAGAGTTTTGATCTCTGATGGAGGACTGACCAGACCGACTCTAACACTAGGGACCAATGTCCTCCCAACCAATCCATCCTTATTAGTAAATTGTATGAACCCAAAGGGAGTACTTTAAGGTCGACAGATATTGGTTGTTCTAAAATTGTTACAAGACAATGTTATGTTTTTGTAGTTACCCTTCTTTTTCTCCCTGTGGCTAATTGAACTAACCAAGGTTTTTTAAACTTATTGCTTTGCAGCTGACATTTCTCTACCACTTTAGGACTAATATAGATTAGGCTAGCACCCGAATCAAACAAAACATAGACAGGTTGATTATAAATCATACCTTCACACTCAATCATGGTGGGATGGTACTCTGCTTGATGATCGTCCAAAGCAGCATTAATTATGGGCATACTCCTTGCTACATCCCCAACTGTGGAGGCTTCTTGCATATTTTAAAGTTGTTATGTTATGACCCTATGTGGGAAATTTTTGTAGTAATGGGATTCTCCACATCCCCAACATTACAGAGGTTGTTTTGGATACTAATCATTAGCAATTTTATTAACTCCCTCCGACTGTCTATTCTCGGTGTAGGATGGAACCTTTAACTGGTTGCTTGCTGGAAATTTACTGAAGGGTATTTGTTCTATATTACTTCCATTAGTAATCTTTATTTGTCTTCTTGGGAGTAAATTTCTCCCCCTCCTGCCCAATTCTCCTTTGGACACCTCACTCTTCTGTTTCATTTGTTGATAACAAATACAGGTTTTCCGCACCACATCATCCATTGTTCTTGGGTAATTAAATTCCAACTTTTCCTTCATAAAGTTGGGTAGACTACCAACAAATCGCTAACTCTTGGCCTTTTCTTCCTTCATATATGGTACATATCGTAATAGGGAAGTAAATTGTTTCACATATTCATCCATGGTCAAGGTTCCCAACCTTAAATCATGGAACGCCTTTGATTTTTCATCATAATAATTCTCAATTAAATATTTATCCTTGAAATGCTTCTAAAACTCTTTCCATGTAGCTTTTTCTTCGTCAATTTTTCTCATAGTTTTGATATCTTCCCACCAAAGGATGGCCTTACCCCTTATATGATAAACTTCCAACTGTGCTTTAAGTTTATCAGTGTAGCCATAAATCTGAAAGTACTTGCTCATGTCAATTATCCATGCTTCAGCTGCTTCTTCAAATTCTCCTTTAAAGAGTGATAGATTTATCTTTCTGAACTCATGTTGTAGTTCCACTTTCTGTCTTTTTGTCTTTCTTTGGTCGGAAACATTATCCGAACATCCCTCTTCATCTTCCCCATGTCCTTCTGTTGACTCTACATTATCTTCCCCATGATGGACCGTTGGGGTTTTCTCCTTATCCTCTACACTGGGATCTAGTCCCCACTGATTTTGTCGGTCGAATAGACTTTTCAGGATTCTTTCTCGTTCCTTCCACAATCATTCATTATCCGTCCTCAAGTTTTTTATCTCAATACATAACTATTGAACTGTTTTGAGTAGGGCAGCAATGTCTTATCGAGATTCTTCTCCCAGTTGTATCCATATGTTGGGTTGGCCTCTACACAAGTTGCTTCTGACTGGTTCGATGGTGTGGGACTCCTCTGCATATTTTCTCTTTGGGTGTTGATCTCTCTATCTGTGTTCACATTCACACTTGCTCAATTTCTTATTTTATATATATAATATATATATATATATATATAAATATATAAATATATAATATATATATATATATATATATATATATATATATATAATATTATATATATATATAATATATAGTATATATAGATATATCCCAGAAGTCTCAGTGTGCAAACCTGAAATCTGATACCATTTGTAACACCTATCACATGCATAAAACAAAAAAAATTACCAAACTAAATTTACCTTTGGCATTTTTCATATGTAATAAATAAAAATATGTGAATAATCTACAGGCTTTTAATAACTCAGTCCTCCACATCCGCAAACATATAAACCTTAGGTTAATACCCACTTAACATGCTCTCAATGTTATGTCACTTTAATGGAGGTGGAGGGAATTCGATGTACCTCTGACACTTGTTGTTCTTGCATTCTATTAAATGGACCCAACACAGTAGAAGGGTCTAGAATTTAGAAACAATTGGCAAATTTTGCACTGCAGGATCTGGGCATGGCGATCCAACGACTCCCATCGCTCAGGGTTTAACATTGTGTATACTTTTATTTATTTATTTGTTTATTTATTTTATTTTATTATTATTAAATCATTACTATATATATATATAATGATATATATATATATATAAATATATATATATTATTATTTATTTATTATGTTATTATTTTTTTATTTTTTTTCTGATGTTTTCATTTGCCATTGAACATGGTCTTGAACCTCGTCTCTGCAACCTGGTTAAGGGTTCTCTGCAGTGGAGTAGTTTCATCTCACCCTCCTCGTTCCAATGGAGTATAGCATTAACCCAGGTAAACACAACATACCTCTAAATTTTAATATGTTTTCCTCTGGAGACATCCTTCTTAGGGTTCGAATTTTAAACTAAGTTGGACTCATCCAAAGGATGAGCTTATAAACAAGCAAATGTTATCCTCCTCAAGCTTGTCAAAAATAAAGAGGTACTTGCCAGAAATAGTGGGGGAAAAGAGAGAAAAATGAACCTGTTTGTTACACTTTGTGTTTAGAAAAGCAGTTAACCACTCTTGAACAAGACACTTTTTGTTCACCTGGGTTGGGAAATCCTTTGCCTAACAATTAATCAAACCATATTAAAAGTCTTCAGCTGGTTTCTAGGTATTGGCTTTGGGTCAATTGTTACCAAACCATTTGTAGTGTCATTATGTGTTCAAGAAGTCAGTTAAAACAAACCATTCATTTGTAAAATATTTGTCATCCATTTTGACCATCCCTGAGTCAGTTCTTGCCAATATGTTTCTTCAAAACTTGATCTATGATTTTGTGTTGTGGGCTTGCCTACAACAGATCTCTTTCTATCGACTTCAGCTCATTATCTAGAAATATGATCTAGAAATCGTGAGTACCTTGGAATTTGCATGCCCTAATCGCAGGTTTCTCACCTTCGATGATAGGTTGCATCATTGACCTTCGATCAAAGGATTCTATGACATGTTCGACATCAGCCCATTTTTTCACATTTCATGGATTGTACTGAGTACTTTGAGAGCCATTAACATTATTGGTGGTTTCTCTCACACTTGTTAACAGTTCATGTCATTGACTGGTAATCAAGTGGTTTCTACCATGTTCGACTTTGACACATTCATTCACATGGATAGAATTGTACTAGTTCGAGAAGCAAAAATCAAGACCTTGGATCTAGTTTATACCATCCAGGCTGCGAGGAATTTTTTTATTCATTATACAGTGGACTATTCATAAACAGATGGTTGCACCCATACTGTGTCTACATATGTCTACACTCTTGATGTATTACAAACTCATTCCTGTATCAGAATAGTTTAGTCAGTTGTCTAGTCAATTTTAATCTGAGTATGGGAATGCCTACCTCAGCGATGATATGTTCACATATATATATTTTGCATTTGAATGTTTTTATAGGTTCTGACTGGGGTTGACCTTGAGGCATGTATTGAGTCTGGGGTTGACCTTGAGGTATGTACTGTCCCAAAGGTCTGTATTGTCCTTGAGGTTGCCCCCCCAGCGGTAACTGACTACCTTGAGGTTGCCCCCCAGGCGGTAACTGACTACCTTGAGGTTTCCCCCCAGGTGGTAACTGAACACCTTGAGGTTGCCCTCCAGGTGGTAACTAACTACCTTGGGGTTTCCCCCCAGGCGGTAATTGACTACCTTGAGGTTGTGGATCATAAGAATTTCTTCTGCACTCAATGGTTGAGTTCCATTATTACCAGTTGATATCTTATGTCAGATTGGATGAGGATATTCCCCTGAAAAAGTATGAGTGAGTGACTGATAATGCTTAATTATCAACCCTACAATCAACCTAGTTATAGTCCTCCATATGCACAACCTTTTATGGGTCCACACCCTGGAATGAATATGATTTGGGATCCATATAAAATTCAATAGACCATGCAACCTAATGTGCAGTTATCAAGTCAACCTAGACAACCTTTGGTTGCTGGCCCAACCCAACAACCTGTCTAGCCTACAGTTCAAACTTCTACACCTGGTTTAGTTCAACAGTCTAGGCATAGTTCACCTCAGGCTCCGCCTCAAACTACTGTTGTAACTACTGTAGCTTCTATTCAATCCACACCTGTTTCTGGAGTATCGGTAGCTCCAGTTTCTTCTGTTCCTGTATCAATGCAAACTCTTCAAGCCTCTTTACCACAGTTAGGACCTACAGTTCAGACTTCGGTCCAAATGCCTGCAGGACATGCTGGTCCAAGTACGGTTGTCACAATTCAGCTACAATTCACTTATCAATTGTACTAGGGATAGTATCAATTCAGTTCTACTGTACAAAACCCAGCCTATCAGTATCAACCATACCCTGGCTACACTTATCAACAGCCTCAGCAACCCAAGTTTGGTTCGGTTAATCCTAGTTTCCCAAGAGGTTATAATATTCCTAATGCAAATCCAATTCCAGGTTATCCTGGATATCCTCCTCTTAGGGTTGGTCTTGTTACCCAAGGTTTTCATGACCCTAACCATTAGTTACCATTTATTGCAACTTTTGATTTACCTGATTTGTCGCACCTTACGAACGATCTGATTTACTATCTTCCGTATTGGCCACCAATGCCTAATAAGTTGCCCAGTGATATCCCGAAGTTCGAGGGTAGGTCAGGAGAAGATCTCTCAAATCATATGATGACTTATCACCTTTGGTGTGGATCTAATTCCATTATTGATGATTCAATTCACTTACCTCTTTTTCAACGAACTCTAATTGGTCTTGCTGCCAAATGGTACATTGAGTTACCACGAGGCTCTTTTTATAATTTTATTCAGTTAGCCACTTCTTTCTTAACTCATTTTCAGTTGCCTGTAAGATACAACAATGGCACAAAATTTTTAACTTCATTAAAACAATCGACGTCCACATATATTTCTGATCATATTCATGAATGGCGGCGTAGACAACGTTTGGTGAAAGTTTTCATTCCGGATCAAATTTTAGTGGAATGGTTTGTAAAATCATTATTACCTAAAATCACTGAAGATGTAGCTAACACAGGAGTTGTTACTGAAGAGCAAGTAATTGCTCAGGATCAGTACTTTAATCTCGTCTATACGCAGTCAAGTACTTTACATGAAAAAATCCCCGATCTTCTGAAACATGGACAAATAACTGCAGCGCCTTCACGGTCTCATGCCGCTGATGGTATGATTGGTTCAGTTAGTACTAAAAGCAAAGAAATCTTCAAAGAATTATTCTCCTATTATAACTTTACCAGATTCCCCGACAAGAGACTCTTCCACTGAAATTCCTGTCGATATCCATCTCGTAGAATCATCTACGGCCAAAACAAAATTCGGTGGTAAGAAGAAGGAGAAGAAGAAAAACAAACCAAACTCAAAAGATAAAACAGATAAAAATGAATCTACTGACGAGAAATGTAAACCTCGCTATCTTTGTCTCATTTGTGATGAGGATCATTTTACTAAAGACTGCCCACGTTGAGCTGAGGTTTCGAAAATCGTCAAAGGTTCTCAAATACCTACTATTTTGAAGGATCCTTTTCCTAATCAAGATAGTAAGATGATTGGTTCTTCCTCAAATGGCTCAGAAGAACCCATTATGATGATGTCTCATGTCAGGATTGCGACGCGATCACAAGATTATGGTAGTAAAAATCTTGTTGGTGGTAAAGAATCAGAATCTTCTAATTCAAACCCATCAACTACAACTCCTCCTGGTTCGGATCCACTACAGATCGAAACCTAACCCTGACTTAGTAATCAAACCGCCTGCTAAAGGTATACTTCAGAAATCAGCTTTCGAACCACAAGCGAGAGCTGCTCAAAATTATAACATTGTTGAAGATTTAGCTATTTCCCCTTCAGCAATGTCGGCTTTGGAAGTGCTGCAATCATGTCTAGCACAACATAAATTACTATTGTCTACTATAGGAGCTATTGATATTCAGGATTCAAACCTAATAATCTTGGATTTAGAGAATAGTACACCTTGCCTACCTCATCAAATGGCTTTCCAGATTCCAGTGCTAGTAAAAAACAAACCTTTCTTTCAGACTGTGATTGATGAGGGAGCTTCTACGTGTATTATGTCGATCCAATGTTGGATATCGTTTGGTTCTCCCATACTCAATCAGTCTCTGATGATGTTATAGCTCCAAACTTCACTCTTTATGTTTGTGATGCTGCACTCATGGCCTAGGGAAACCCCTCCTTCTAGACCTGGTCCAAAATTTAAAAAATAGTTTTTTATTCCCTATACGCGACATTGCCCTGAGCTAAACGTGTGTGTACGTGGGTTTGTTTATACCCAACCCGCGTATATGTCTTAAAACACTTAAAAAAATTAAATCTCCTTAATTTCAGGTGGATTTCATGGGTTTCACCTGTTAATTACCTGTTAGTGCCCATGGCCCAACTATTCCCAATGAATTCCCAACTAAAAAACTAATTTGGGAGAAGTATAAAAAGGCTTCAATGGGGAGGCCTAAGGAGGAGAGGGGAGAGAAAAAGATCACTCTGCTGAGATTTTCCCTGACTAGGTCTAAAGATCCTTGTGCCTCCTGCAATTCCCCCATTTACAGGAAACCCTTGTTTCCTTGTGTGATGATGTCTTTCTACTACTTGAGATATCATGGAGTAAGTCATGGAAGGAGTTTGTTGAAGGCTTGAGACTGGACGAATCCAGAGGACGGTTCTGCTTGGAGCCTGTGAAAGGATGACTCAGGTGAAATTATTCCTTTTTGTACTTTAGTTACCTATAATAAAAGAAACATTTGTCTTTCTTCCTTATATAAATCTTCTTCATGTTTATGATATCCGTGTTACGATTCATATATGAATGGTTGTTCTAATTGCATAACTAACTACCTTTCAATATACTATGAAGATTATTTATTTATGATGTTTAGTCCATATACTGCTGTACTTTCTTGAATTGATTGTTTTGCAGGTTGAAGAAGAAAAAAGAACTCTAAGAGGGTTTGGCCCCTGGTCGGATCTTCCCAAATGAAGGACCCCCAGGTGCACCTCATTTCATTCAATTTGTTTATATTAGTGTCATGGTTGTATGGAATGTGTGTTTCTCTGCGTAGATAACCTCTGATCTGCTAGGGTATTAACCCAAGACCCTAGGGGAATTTATCCCTTAACAGACGATTCTAAAGGCTTTTGATGGTCGAGGGTTCCATCCTTTTGGCATTTTGCAGGATTTACCTATAGGGGTCGAAGGCAAAATTGTAAATCTAGATGTAGAAGTGGTTGATGTCCCTCTAGATTACAACCTTCTCTTGGGTCGCAGTTGGTCTTACGCTATGACTGTTGTTGTTTCATCGGTCTTTTAGCTTATCAAGTTTCCTCATAATGGAAAGATTGTCACAATAGACCAGCTGACTTATTTTTCATCTAGCCCAGCCTCTTTAGATAGTATTCAGTGTGTTGGTAAAACAAATATCCCTTACAAGGATGTTGGGGTAGGTTTGATTAAAGATTCTGGTTTACTAAGAACTTTTTCCTTCCCTCCTCCTAACATATCACCTTTTATTGCAACTATCCATATGATTTCATCGAACACTATTGCTTTTGATGATCCTTGGATCGTACCTTCCGATTCTGAGGTGGATTCATTTGGTAACACAATGCCTTTGAGTCCCTTTGAAATTTCATATCAGGTTGTACAGTCGTTTTCTGACTCTTGTTCAACCAAAATTGATCCAATGAATGTGGACCATGGGGAATCACTTTCGATATAAACCTCATCTTCAACAACATTTTCTAATCCTATTCATACAGATGAGCAGATTCGTGAACTTTTGTCTATTGATGATTTACCATGGGAAGATCTTCATCATCGATCTTCGTTTTTACCTGAGTTTGATCATTTTGAAAATGATTTTTCATCTATTTTTACAACTGACTATGTCAAAGAACCACAGAATCCATTGCAACATCTTGATTCTGAGTTAAATTTGGGAAATATTTCTCGAACTATTCCTATTGAAATTTCAGTTAAACCCGAAATTATTGAAAACATTCATTTAGGTGCTTCCTGTACGGACAATGAAATCCAAACCTATAATGCCCTATTTCAAGAATTCCACGATGTGTTTTCCTGGTCATATGAAGAAATTCCAGGAATCGATCCATCAATTGTTTTCCATGAAATTAAAACTTACCCGGATGTTAAACCTGTCCGATAATGTTTGCGTCAGATACATCTGAGAAAAGCCACTACTATTAAAGCTGAAGTTGAGAAATTACTTCGTGCAGGTTTCATTTATCCAATTCCTTTAACGGATTGGGTATTGAATATTGTTCTTGTTAAAGAAAAGCAAGCAACGATAATAATATGCATTGACTATAGGGATATTAATCGAGCTTGTCCTAAGGACAATTATCTAACCCCCTATATAGATCAAATTATTGATGATTGTGCCGGTAGTGAAATGTTTTCTTTTATGGATGGTTTTTCTCATTACAATCAAATCAACATACTCCCTACTGATAAACCTAAAATGGCTTTCATTTTTCCATGGGGGACATTTGCTTATTGCAAATTACCTTTTGGATTGAAGAACGTTGGAGCAACTTTTCAAAGGGCTATGTCTTACGCATTTCATGACATCAAACACATTGTGCAACCTTATCTTGATGATTTACCTACCCATTCACTATGTAGAGCTGACCATCTCACTCATTTATGAGCTATCTTTATGAGATGTAGGTATTATCGAATTAGGCTGAATCTACACAAATGTGTATTCTATGTAGAAACGGGTCGTTTACTAGGATTTGTCATTTCAAAATCTGGAATTCGTGTCGATCCCTCAAAGGTTGAAGCTCTCGTTAAATTACCTCCTCCTTTGACTCTTCGCCAACTCCAAAGTTTCAAGGGAAAGAAAACTTTTTACGTCGTTTCATTCTTAACTATGCCGAGATAATGAAAGGTTTTACCAGGTTGTTGAAATAGAATACTCCATTCTTTTTGGATGAGATAGCTGACAAATATTTTGATGCACTAAAACATGCATTAACCCATGCACTGTTATTGCATCCTCCCAATTACAACAAGGATTACCTTTTGTACCTCGCCGCTTCTCATTCCACCATTGGGATGGTTTTAGTTCAGGAAGATGAATTCAACAATGAACATGTGATTTACTATCTTAGTTGAACTTTGCATCTGACTGAGAATAAATATTCACATGTTGAGAAATTGGCCTTGGTAGTTGTTCAAGTTGTCCAAAGATTTCGTCACTACATCTTATTACGCAAAACCACAGTAATTTCTGACTATAACCCTATGATGTATATCTTGACCAAATAATTGCTAGGGGGAAAGTATTCCAAATGGATAGTTATCCTACAAGAATTTGACTTGGAATTTGAAGAAGGCAAGGCAAAGAAATCTTTGGTTTTTGCAGAACTGATGTGTGATTTCCCGCGTACTGATACTGAAACTGTGGTGGAAGAGCCCGTTGCGGACGAATCCTTGTTTCTTATCAATAATCTTGATCCATGGTATGGAGATATTATTTTTTATCTCCAAACCTAATCTTTTCAGCCTAAAATCTCACGATCTCAGTGACGAAAAATACATTTCCAATCCCAAAAATACAATATTATTGGTGATACACTCTATCGTCATGGGGCGGATTCTGCTTTCTGACATTGTCTAACTCATGAAGAAGCTGAAAAGGTTCTAAATGATTGTCACTCTAGAGCATGTGGTGGTCATATGTCTCGGTATGCCACAACCTAAAAGATATTTGGTGTTGGTTATTTCTGGCCATCCTTATTCAAATATTGTATCTATGCAGTCCGGAAATGCCACAACTATCAAATTTTTTATTGTAAGATGCGTGCTCCCCCCACTCCTCTCCACCCTATAATTCTCGTGGGTCCTTTCGCAAAGTGGGGTATCGACTTTATTACATGTAACCCTCACTCTGCGGGGGGGCATGCATATATCATCCTAGCAGTAGATTATTTTACTAAGTGGGCCGAGGTGATGCCTACATTTTCAGTAGACAGAAAAACTGCTGCAAATTTTGTTTTCAATCATATAATTGCTAAATTCGGTGTTCCTCAAGCTATTATTACTGATCATGGAAGTCATTTTTGAAACATCATGATGACTAAACTGACAGATCAACTTGGCCTACGTCACGATAGTTCTACTCCATATTACCCACAGGCTAATGGCCTGGTTGAAGCTATCAATAAGGTTCTAGTTACTATGATCTGACAAATCATTGGTATTCATAGGTCGAATTGGCATAACATGTTATTTTTAGCGCTTTGGGCGTATCGAACCTCAGTAAAAACATCAATTGGTTTCACTTCTTTTCAACTGGTCTGCAGTTTGGAAGCACTGTTACCCATTGAATGCAAAATTATATCATTACAATTAGCCATAGAATTACTCCTAGCCACTTCTGAAGAGGAGAAACATTTTTTGTACTTAGCTCAACTAGATGAGAATTGAGACAATGTTGCATTAGCAATCGAGGCTCACGCGAAACGAATAAAAGCTCAGTACAACCAAAATGTTACACCTCGTAATTTTTTGGAAGGAGACCTAGTGTTACAATACAATCAATCAAACGATAAGCTAGGGGCTGGAAAATTTGTACCTATGTGGCATGGTCCTTATATTGTTAAGTGAAAGTTGGCAAAAGGGGCCTATGAATTGGTAGATTTTAACGGTGTCTCTTTAGGTAAACCTAGAAATGGGCTTTATCTGAAGAGATATTATGCTTAAATTTCGGTGTGGAGATTTTTGTTAGATTAGTTTCTTTATAGCTAGTGTGTTTTAAATTAGGAAAGTATCCCTAGTGTAGAGAGTTACTTTTATCATTATTTCTGCTTATCTTGATTTTTCTCTTGATATTGCAGATGTCGATGTCTCTTCAAACATAAATTGGTTTTGTTGATGGTGCTTGTCATAGTACATAGAACATTTCTTTCATAGCTTGGGTTATCTATTCACCCTCTGATGAGTTAGTATCTATGCATGGGGTAATCCTTGGTCAAACAACAAATAACATCACAGAGTATAGTGCAGTGATTGAGTTATTATCTGAATCCATCTCATTTGGGATTCAGAGTTTGATTGTTAGGTTAGATCACAAACTCGTTGTATTACATCTTAACAGGGTTTATGCCATTAGAAATCCAATGTTATTAAGATTATTTTTTAGAGTTCATCTCTTGGAACATGAATTTGATTATATTGAATATCAACATATTCCAAGACATTTAAATACATTAGCATATGTAGTTTCTTCTCATATGATAAATAGACATTTGCAATAATTAAAACAGTAAAATTAAAACAATTTCAATAACATGTTACACAAGATAGCCAGTAATAGTGATATATTATAGCATAGAAGTGTGTCAAAATATACATCGTCTTCGATCATAGGTTGAAAAACACCTTATGATCGGCAAAATGATGGTACAAATGACAAAAATGTCGTGTGAGTCTACAAAAGTGATCATCCTATTCCTGGCGATGATCACGATAAGAAACCACTGCTCGGGCCACCCTACAAAGGAACCTCCTAAAAGGTCCTGGGACCCCAATCACATATCGTTGTAACCTAAGTGGGATATCATCTATGCTAGTCTCTGGAATATCTTCCGTCAAACACTCTAGATGATTCTCCAAATCGATTAGGATCCCTGTAGATTGGTCCTGAGGGGCTAGTACTACTGCAGCTGGGTGTCTCCTCTCATAAGGCTAGAGACTGGTTGGTCATTGTGGACCCACATCTGCATTTAAAACTTTTATTATCAATTTTGGATGATTTAAAAGACAAAAAAAAATTAGTTAAAGCTTAGAAAGTGTTGAAAATGATTTTACCTAAATCATCCCACTGCTCTCCTGGTGGAAGAATCATGTCTGGGTCACTGTGATAATCCATCCCAGCATATGCAAGATCCTAAATCACAAAATGTTGGTTCCTCAACCAACGAAAATACTCAGGCATAAATCGAACAATCTTTGTACCCTCCTCAGGATGACGGGTGATTACTGTAACCCAACGCATTATCCTAGGCTCTCGAGGAAGACCAACCTCAACAGAAAGTTGTTGTGGGACCAGCATAGGGACCCTCTCTAGACCAAGGCTCACAACAAGGAAACCATATCCAAAGTTTTTTAGTTGTCCGTTCTTTGCTATAGTTAGTTGTCCTTTTACATTTGCCAGCACAACCTTGCACCAGTTGAAGATGGTACCTCGATAACAGTCTACTACCATTTGCATCTAGGATCCGGTAGCTACATGCGATGTTGCACTCCCACATAGTCTGATGACCGTGAATGCAATAACCTTAAGTTCAGGATGATCTATAGTTTTTATATCAATTCATTTTTCCTTTGTTTGATCATTGTAAAACTCCAATCGAAGACTAGCGACAGACTGGCCACTTGGCCTAGTCCCGAAAAGAGATAACCGTTCACCTCTCTTGGGCAAACCAGTCAAGAAATATATGTCATCTAGCTCAATTTTGATTCGATGGCCACCAATCATGAAACACTGGTCCTATATGTTCCAATTGTCTACCAACCATTGCAAGAAGTCTACTTGGGCCCTCGTGCCTAGTATGGTCCAGAACTTAAGAAATCCACATGCTTTCAATGCCCGTACTATGGGTGGATGATTTAATGCAGCAAGGTCCACATCATGATGCTTGCGTTCCCGCAAAACAAGCATTTTATATGTCCTACAATGCAAAAACGGCATATTAGAATAGTTAGTTAAAAAAAAATTGGGCGTAAATAGAGAAATTTGAGTTTTTAAAATCCCTTCCACAGGGTCCGCACCCGATAGTTACAGATAGTGCATAGGTTCGCACTCGTTGTAAGCAATAGGTGCGGACCCACAACGTTTTCCTTTGTAGGAAAAAGTTGGGGTCCGCAGGGGCCACATGTTGCACCTGCGGACCCCCGCAAGCGATTTTCTAAACCAAATTCACCTTAAAAAATCAATTTTAAAGCCTAAAAATGAAATGTAAATGGTTGAAATGCAAGATAAGGATGATGTCGATTACCTGGAGCTGACGGTTTTCGATTCCAATGGACGGATTTTCCACAATCTTCACAGGAAGTTTCTTACCCAAAACCTCTCACTTCTCACTCTAAAATCAAATGGTAAAAATTGAATTTACAAAAGCACATTTTATAAGCTTTTTTGAATAAAAGAATTTTTTATTTGTTTATTTTTCACTTTAAAAAGGTAATTTTTTGATACATTTTTATTTATCTTAAACAAGTATGAGTAATGTTTTGAGTTTTTGTGCAGAATATTGGATTTTTCGGGGAAAATTGATCATTTTCAACAAAGAGCATACTTTTTCACTTTTTCGGACTCTTCCAAAACTTATGAAAAAGCAAAACATTTGAGTCCTCTTTAAGCTCTTTTCTGACTCGTTAAATATGAAAAGATTGCGAAGTCTTTTCCTTTTTAAACTCGTTAAACAGAATTAAAAAGGCGGTCCACTTACAACTCTTTTTTGACCATATAAACATGAAAAGATCGCCGGAATTTTGTCGTTTCAAGTTCCATATTGGTTATAAAATTATGTGTCTTCGGTCGCATTTTTACTTTTTCAGATCGGAGCCACTAATTATAAAAAGTACTCCTTGATTGTAATGATCAAGCGGTTCTCTCAAGTATTATTTTATACTTTTTCAGGCTTGGGGGACACAAATTTATGAAAAACGACACCCATGGAGTTTTCTTAAGTTTTTCTTCTGACTCCCTAAAATTCAAAAGCACAGAGCTTTTCCTATACTGGACTCGTTAAAATTTATCAGTAAAAGACCTGTTAAATTTAAACAGGAACGAACCACTCCTTCTTACGGTTTGAATTTTAAACTAAGTTGGACTCATTCGAAGGATGAGCTTAGAAACAAGCAAATGTTATCCTCCTCAAGCTTGTCAAAAATAAAGAGGTACTTGCTAGAAATGGTGGGGAAAAGAGAGAAAAATGAACCTATTTGTTACACTTTGTGTTTAGAAAAGTAGTTAACCACTCTTGAACACGACACTTTTTGTTCACTTGGGTTGGGAAATCCTTTGCCTAACAGTTAATCAAACCATATTGAAAGTCTTCAGCCAGTTCCTGGGTATTAGCTTTGGGTCAATTGTTACCAAACCATCTATAGTGTTGTTATGTGTTCAAAAAGTCAGTTCAAACAAACCATTCATTTACAAAATATCTGTCGTCCATTTTGACCATCCCTGAGTCAGTCCTTGCCAATATGTTTCTTCAAAACTTGATCTATGATTTCATGTTGTGGGCTTGCCTATGACAGACCACTTTCTATCGACTTCAGCTCATTATCTGGAAAGATGATCTAGAAATTGTCAGTACCTTGGAATTTGCATGCCCTAATGGCAAGTTTCTCACCTTCGATGATAGGTTGCATCATTGACCTTCGATCAAAGGATTCTATGACATGTTCGACATCAGCCCATTTTTTCACATTTCATGGATTGTATTGAGTACTTTGAGAGCCATTGAAATTACAGGTGGTTTCTCTCACACTTGTTAACAGTTCACATCATTAACTTGTAATCAAGTGGTTTCTACCATGTTTGACTTCGACACATTCATTCACATGGATAGAATCGTACTAGTTTGGGAAGCAGAATTCAAGACCCTGAATCTAGTTTCAACCATCCAGGCTACGAGGAATTTTGTTATTCATTATACAATGGACAAGTCATAAACAGATGGCTACACCCATACTGTGTTTACATATTTCTACACTCTTGATGTATTACAAAATCATTCCTGTATCAGAACAGTTTAGTCAGTTTTCTAGTCAGTTTTAATTGGAGTATGGGAATTCCTACCTCAGCGATGATATGTTCACATATATATATTTTGCATTTGAATGTTTTTACTAGGGTGTCCATAGGATGATCCTTGAAATGATAAAGTACTTCACTCTTCATAAGATGAAAAACTATATCTTCATCTATTACAGACTTCGCACTTTAGGGGGCAATCTATTGCAGAAAAAAATTGTCACCTTGACATTCTGCAATCTGTGTGAGTCCATTACCACTCATACTTTCCTCCATTGCAAGTCTTAAACCTCAGTTCTTCATATCGAGCCTTAAAAATGAGAGAAAGCCCTCAAAAGTCTCTAAAACTCTGGTTCCGCACTTTCTTTTAACATTACCTGTGGTCCCGCACCTAATGGCCATGTCTCCTATGTACCTGACTGCTCTGTCTCTATGTTATGGGTGTCGACCCCTGTAAAAGTTAAAAAGGTGCAAGTATATTCTTAAAAACTCACTTTGAGTCATTTCTAGAAGCTTCTGGAAGGAATCTTGAGGTGGCAAGTTCACTTCCTTAAGGTTCATGCATCCCATACCTTAAGAAGCTAACCCCTTGATGTGACGAGCTTATCCCTTTGAAGGAGGACTCTATCCCTTCATAGGTGGATCTGTAACCTCCTTCCTCTACACTATAAAATGAAGCATTGGGCTAGTTACTTGGGAGGTTGAAAGCTGAGTATTTTTGAGGTGAAATGTTTTTGGAACTTAGTCTTCTTATTTGAGCTTTTAGGAGGAGAGATTACATACCTCTTTGATCTCATTAGGAAGAGTGTAAGGCTTGTCAAAATAAAGGAGATTCCTATCTCGGACCCTGGGAAGAGTTTGTTCAACATCAAGGCTGAAAAGGTTGTAAGGTTCTTATACTTCAAAGTTAATACAAATAAGTTTGTTCTTCTCAATAAGCTATTGTTTTATGGTTTATTTTATGGATTCCTTGATCACGATAATGGACATGATTTATGATATTAGCTATGCAGGTGCTATTTTATGTTTGCTTGTTTGTGATTGCAGATTCTCAAAAGGAAACTCTTTCGAATGGTTAAAGGAGGGCTACCACAAACTAGCGTTGGACTTAAGGTAGGGTCTAAAGACCTCTATAGTTTTTATTTATGAATCACATATGTTTAGAGAAATATAGATTTGTTTGTCCTGCTTGTTGCTAGACTATCTTTTGATACTAGGGAGATTGGTCTTATCCGCAAGATCGGTTTATCTGGCCAACAAGATATTCTTTGCTTCAAGTTGTAAGCTATATTCCCTTGCTCAACTGGTTTGCTATGTAGGGTATTCGAACTCTTGTTGGTCCACATGCCCGAGGAAGGACGTAGTTGGTTGTCTGCGGTTTTGTGGAGGCAATATAAGACTAGCTACATGATTGTTTTTTGTTCTATTAAACCTGCTACGGGCCACTAATAATTATTGCAGGGGTTCCAGATACCAGTAGTCTTCTACAATCTGTAGTTATTCCATCATAGGTAATGTTGAAACCCCTAAATGTATTACGCATGATAATCGTTTAACCATTTTCCTGCTATTGGATTTAACTTCGTTGTTTTGCATCTTCAGGTAAGGTATAGGTAAATTCCTTCCCGAATGGTTTCTAGGTTCGTTTGGGTCTCCCTTACTTCGGTTTTTGTCCTCTTTTCATAGGTCGGTCTCACCATCAAACCTCTTGGCAAACCATCAAGCTCGTATTTGTTTTCAGAGTTCAACTGTCTATGAATATATTTTCCTTATCCCATTTTTATGGTTTCGTTTCTCTGGTTAAAGGAAATTCCTTTAAGCTAAGGCTCAGGTTGGCATTAGATTTGTTGATGTTATTTAAATGGACAAGGGTTTAGTATTTGGTCGTGGAAAGGTTCCAATAATAGACATGATACAAACTTCATGAGGGTTTGATCCCTGTTTTGTTATTTTCATTCTAAAGATCTGAAATTGTATATATACATAAAACCTTTATAATTTGAACTCTATTTTAATTGATTAGATTACATAACCAAAACTAGTTATCCTCTGTTTACTAGACTCTATTAAGATGTTTATGACTTTATTGTTCTTAAACTTAAAGATGAATGCTTAGGACAAGTGACTCACAGTTTTCCTTATGGAATCGACTGAGAGTTATGAAGAGCCCTTGCAATTCGTATCTGTTGTTTTTGTAAAGTTAATGATTAATTTATTGACTTCTCTACATATGAAATGATTTATTTTCTTGACTATTCCATATATGAATTCATTGCTTATTTATTTGTGTTTAACAGTAAGAGGTTGTACTATTGTTATATGTAGGTAATTACATGACTCAAGTGGCATAAACCTTTACGGAATTCTTGTCTGAATATAATAACATTTTTATATTCTAGTATGAGTGTTGTTCTTGGTTATCATAATGTGTATATTGTGTATCTCAAATGTGTACAATATTTTACTTTAGAAATGTTTTTACAGAAGTGATCATCCGTTTTATTGTGTTGTGTAATATTTTCCTAATTCTTATACACAACTGATATACTGCTATCGTGAATTAGTTTATTTCATTTTCACAGCAGTGTTAAATCTGTAGACATTACATTACTAATATCTTATGATACATATATTTTAAATTTATGTGTTGGGAGCTCTGCAACTAGACCTAATGGCCAGGCAACCATGAGGTAAAATGGCGAGGAGAAACCAAGATAATAAATGATGAAGAAACTAGAGAGTAATAGCAAAAGACAAGCGGGGAAACCAAGAGTAACAGTCATGATGGAAGAGGTTAGGAGGGGAGAGATCCCCTCGTACCGAGATGCCATGGTAGGAGAAGGACAAAACAGTCAGCCAGCAGCAGAAAAGCAGAATGCAGGCCCTGTCCTAGGGGCCACCTAGCAGGCAAGCAGAAGGGGCAAATGTCTTCCATGCGTGGAGGAGAAACCATGGTTCATAATCCTGCAAAATAAACTGGAAAGGTATAGAAGCTACATGAAGGATCACGCCATGATATGCAAGTTCATTGGAGTCTAGTTATCCGAAAAAGACCTCACCAGATGGATTCAGCAAAAATCCAGCCCCTAGGACACATCGAGCTGAAGCTGGGAGCCAAAGCCTTCTTTACGGTAATCTTTTCTAACCTACAAGACAAAGAAAGAGTCTTTGAGAATGGCCCTTATTTTTACTATAATGTTGGTCTATTCATGAGATATTGGGAAGAATGTTAAAACCCCGATAAGGAAAAATTCTTAGCAGCACCGTATGGGTTAGACTATTTGGCTTACCAATGGACTTCTGGGACCTAGAAATTCTGTAAGGGATAGGAAACACGATAGGGAACTTTGTGAAAATAGTGGAAACTAAAAAAAATGAAGGTATACTTCATATGCCAGGATATGCGTATACATGAACATTGCTAATCTGATCCCAAATACCGCAGAGTTAGAGTACCACAGAGAAGTTTGGCAGCAAACCCTAGACTATGAAAATATACCTTTTAGATGTCATAGATGTCATGAATATAGACACCTGGTCAAGGAGTGCCCCCTAACAATGGAAGAAGAAGAGAGGAAAAGTAACCAGCAGAAAAAAAACAAACAGATCAGGAAGGATTTCAGGAGGTGAAGAGTAGAAGAAGACCAATAAAAGAAAACTAAAACGACAGTCAAAAGGTACAACAAACACACCCAGGTAAATCAAATAGATTTGAAATCCTCCAAGAAGAAGGGGAAGATGAGGATCAAACCATGGAATACCAAGAAGACAAAGAGAAAGACACCAGCTCCAGTAGCGAAAGGACCCACATCAAGAGAAAAGCACCGAGTGACATCCTGGAAAAAGGCAAAGAACAGGAAGAATAGACAGAAAACATGGAGACAAAAATGGAGATAAATAAGGTAGAAGACCTAGGCATAGAAGAAGAAGTGTTGAAAAAGTTATTAAATAAATGGAGAAACTTGGATGAGCAATTTATCCCTGAGGATCAAAAAAGACTATATGTGCAAACATTCTAGCAATATCAAGCCAAACAAGGAAAAGGAAAAATAGTGACTGAAGAACATCAAGATAGTCAGAAGGATAGTCAACCAGACTAGCAAGGAAAAGTAAAAGGAGGGAAAAAACGAGGATGGAAAAACATTGAAGATTCCATCCAGCTAATGGGGGAAATGTTAGTGAACATAGGGAGAGATGTTCTGCTTTCGGCAGTGTTCCAAAACCTCAACCAAACCCCCCAATGATTATAACATCATGGAATATAAGAGGTATGAATAGTAAAGGGAAGTAGAGGCACCTAACAGAATGGTTGAGAAAAGACAAACCACAGATTATGCTACTCCAGGAAACTAAAATATCAGCCCAGAAGATGGAGGAAATTTTAAATAAATTAAACCTAAATATGAGCAAGTAACCCTAGATGCTAAAGGAAGTGTGAAAGGGATAACATTCATCTGGAACCCAACAGAAGTCACCACAGACTGGTGGATAGGATTGCCTAGAATCCTTACAGGCAAGTTTAGGCTCATAGGGAAAAGTGAATGGTTTCTAGTTTCAACAGTCTACAGGACCCACACCCCAGTAGATTGAGGTAGATTCCTCACTCATATGTAAAAGCTGGGGAATATGCATCAGGGACAGATGTGGATCATTGCAGGAGACTTCAATATGACAACATCCAAAGAAGAGAAGAAAGGAGGAATATAGAGACAGGACCAGGAGATGGAGAGATTTAGAAATTTGCAAATGGAATTAAGGTTGGTGGGCATCCCAACCATAAATGGAAAATTTACCTGGAATAATAGAAGAGGAAAGAACAAACAAATAGTGTCAAGACTAGACAGATTTCTAGCCTCTAAACAATTAATAGGAAAGGATATCTTCATGATGCTTCCATTCTCCCATCGATAGGGTCAGACCACTAGCCTATTAAATTGGAAATCACTATGAATCCTTAGAATAAAAAAGGCCATTCCGGTTCAAGGCCTTTTTGTTAAGAGATCCAAACTTCATAGACAAAATGAAAATTTGGTGGTAGGAGAGTAAAAATGGCATGGAAGTTAGAAACAAAATGCATACGTTCCAAATTAGACTAAAAGACCTAAAAGGAAAAATAAAGAAATGGAACAGAGAGAATTTGGTAACATTCAAAAACAGAAAGAAAAAAAAACTACTGACAAGAATGTAGGGTATCCAACAACAAATCATAGAGGGAGGAAGAAGTGTGGAGCTGGTAGAGGAGGAAGGGAGGGTGATTACCCAAATCGAGGAAAGAAGAAAGTAAGAAGAAATTCTATGGAAACAAAAATCACAAGTCCAATGGTTGAAAGAAGGGGAGAAAAAATCAAAATTCTTTCATAAAGCAATGTTGAACCACAGATAGCATAACAGAATCTTTTCACTCAAGGATAGTCAGGGGAACAGGGTACTTCAACAAGAAGAAATGGAGAAGTTACTGGTAGATTAGTTCAAAAGGATCTTGATAGAACCTAATATATGAAGGGAGGAGGAAATAACTAAGGTGTGCCAATACATTCCCAAAAAAGTGACCAGAGATCAAAATCTAGCTCTACTCAGGTTGATCACGAAAGAAGAAGTGGAGGAAGTGGTAAAAAATGGCGAAGAAAAAGGCCGCGGGGCTAGACAGATTTACTATAGAATTTTACCAAGCCTCCTGGAGCTTCATGAGCCAGGACATCGTGGAACTCATGGAAGAATCAATATGTATGAAGTGCATGCACCCTACCCTAAATGCCACCTTCCTTGCTCTAATTTCGAAAATGGAGAACTCGGAAGAACCCCAGGGATTTAGACCAATAACTCTATGTAATGTAGTATACAAAATAATAGCTACAATAATGGTAAAAAAACTTAAACTAATCTTGTCTGACCTCATAGCTCAGGAGAAAACTAGATTTGTTAAAGGAAGATAGATAACAGATGGTATAGTAGTTTCTCAATAGGTAATACACTCACTAAAAAATTCCAAAAACAAAGGAATGCTAATAAAACTAGATCTGGTGAAGGCTTATGATTGTCTTAGTTAGGAATACCTGGGGGGTATCCTAAAGGCTCATGGTCTTGACGAGAGATGGGTGAAATGGATAATGTCAATGGTAAGTACCCCAGTGATGTCAGTTATGCTAAATGGAACCCCTTCGAAAGCCTTTAACCCTATGACAGGGCTTAGACAAGGAGATCCCCTCTCGCTGTTTCTATTCATTCTAGCAACAGAAGGTCTGGGCAGGCTGGTGAAAGCGTGCTTGGCTAATGCAAAGATAAAGGGACTGCAAATATGGGGTAACGAAATTCCTATAACACATCAGTAATTCGTAGATGATGTCATGATCTATGGTCAAGCCACTCTGAAGGAAGCCCAATAGATTCTAAAAATTATCTCTGAGTTCACGAAAGCCTCAGGGACTGAGATTAACAATGAAAAATCAGAGATATTCTTCTTTAACACTCAAGTAGCCTCCCAAAGATTCTTGGCTAGAATAATGGGATTCCGAGTAGGAAGTTTCCCAACAAGGTATATTGGCATAATGCTCAATGAGTATCAGTATAGAGTAGCGAATTAGGGACCTCTCATAGGCAAGATAAGAAAGAAGATAGATAATTGGCCTTTCCAGTCTCTAAATACCCCTAGCTAGATAATTCTGCTAAAATCAGTATTGCAATCTATCCCAATATACTAGATGTCTAGCCAAGCTATCCCTAAAAATATTTGTTGAAAATTAGTGGCCATGTTTAAGAAATTTTTATGGCAAGGAACAAGTACAACTCGAAAATGGGCATTGCTCTCCTGGAAATGGCTCAGCAAACCAATCAAAGATGGAGGCTTATGTCTACATGACCTTTATACCCTTTACCAAGTGACGGGAGCAAAATTGTGGTGGAGGTGGACACAGGGTGGATAGGACCTATGGAAGAAAATTTGGGAGAAGAAATATGAGGCAGCAGAGAAATCAGAAGACAGGATGAGAAGCCAAACAAAGGTAAAAGGATCAAAAATATGGAATTTGGCTAGGAACAATAAAGATTTGATAGGAGATTATAGCTTCTAGGAAGTAAGAGAGGGGGACACAACCAAGTTCTAGGAGGAATCCTGGCAACAGCGAGAAAAGATTCTCCATAAAGAAACCCTCCAAGAAGTCCATGAATTTACCTCCTGAATAGAGGGGGAATTGGTCGGAAACTTGTGGAAGCCAAGTATAGGGGAGTACTGGCAAAATTGGAAGCAAAAGGATGATTGGGTAGCAGCCCCAAAGATAGAAAACTGGGGGGATTACAACAAAGAAATGGCATCCAGGAAAGTTGTGGTTAAAACAGGTAAGGACATACTCCAATAGGGAACCCAACTAAAGGGCACTTTTTCTATAGCAGAAGGCTATCATTTAAAGGTAGGGCATAATCGATAAGTAGAATAAAAAAATGGAAAAACATCTGGAAAATCAAGACTTGGCCTAAAGTAACCTTCTTTCTATGGATTTTACATCATGGACGGGCACTAACTTGGGATCAAATAAGGAAAAAAGGTTTGCAGGGACCCTCATAATTCACATTATGCCACGAACAGGAGGAGATGATGGAGCATTTAACAAACAGCTCCATCATCAGCAACAACCTGTGGAGAAATCACCAGCGAATGTTTGAAGTATGTCATAGAAACTACCATAATATAAAAAATACTCTGGAAAATTGGCCAAGGAAACCTTACCAGAACCAGTTCTTAAATCGTGCATGGACACTGTCCATAGGGTTCATGCTCTGGAATATATGGAAGGAAAGAAACATCATGATATTCAAAGAAGAAAGGAGAACCCTGGCCGAAATATGGAAACAAACAATACAAAATATTAGAGAAACCATCTTAATAGAAAGGTGGAATGATGAAGATTGGAAGATTAACGAAACAAAGGAGAGAATTTTGCAGTGCTTACAATTAAAACAAAACATGATAAATAGAACACAAAGAAAACCTCAAACCAGAGAGGTTGAGGAGATTAACACGTACATACATACACCACAAGGTTTTGTCAAGCTAAACTTTGACGGGGCAGCAAAAGGTAACCCAGGAGAAGCAGGAATAGGGGGGCTACTCAGGAATGATGGAGGAACCACTTTGAGAATTTTTGTGATGGATTGTGGAGAAGACACAAACAATGAATCAAAGCTACACACGCTAAAATGGGGACTCGAAATCGCCATCCAGGAAAAGTACCAGAAACTCCAAATTGAAGGTGATTCAAAACTGGTAGTAGACATGGTAAAACAACTGTAAAACAAGACACTGGCAGAAAATATTAGCAAGGGCTGGAGAACAGCATGGTTAACCAATGAAATAGGGAAATTGATAAATAGAATAGACTATCTTATTCCTACACATGTAAGGCGAACAGGCAACAGACCGGTAGATTGGCTAGCTAATTGGGGAAGCCGAAACAAGGGAAGGTCAATGGACCTCAAAGGACAGAGCTCCCTTACTCGGAGGAGAAGGTGTAGCTATAGAGACTCATGGAAGTCGATAACGATGGCAACATTGATCCAGAGAGGAATGTTTAGGAAAAGGCAGCAAGTGGCAAACACGAGGAAAGTACACAATCGGTGATGACAACTAAGACACACATGAGAAATAAAAGGAGTAAATTTCAAAACGAGCAGTTGATGGAGAAGGGCAAGGACGGATCACATCCTAACAAATCAGCAGAGGCGCAATCCAAGAATTAGACAATGGAGGGTAGGTGTGAGTCTGGGCAAAGGGTCAAAGAAGGGATGGCAAGTGGCAGCAAAAGGACAGAAAGTATATGGCTAGAGCAGCCGAGAGAACATAGGAGTGATGGGGAGTAAAGGCAGATAGAACATTCAAGACACATCTCGAGAAGAGGACTCAGGAAAGAGTGCCAGAAGGGACAAGTGGAGGTTAGAAAGGACAGTACGGGTGGAGGTCAAAAGGGATATAAGGTTAGGAAAAAGAAAAAGAGGGCCTAAGGTGGCATTAGTAATTTGCATGCAGCAAAGCACAAACCTAGCTGGAACAAAGAAAGGTGGTAGACAGGAGCAGCAAACAGACAAAGGCGGGGTAAGGTGGTATGTAGTCTCTTTCTCCTGCTCGATCTTTTGCGTCATAGCTAGAAGTAGGAGCCTATATAAATTCCCTAAGAGGACCATGAGGCTCAGATCAGAAGGTAGACATAGCTTGTCAGTAGGAACCCTCAAACCCAGGCAGCAATGTTCGCCCTTGACTAGAGGAGCAGGCCAAAAAGCCCTAGTGTCGAGGAAATCTTCTGGTCATCCAGGGAAAAATTATAAAGGTCTTCTGAGGAAAGGAAAGACCATCCCTAGGATAGTTCTCAAAGAGGGGAAGGAAGGAATCTCAGGTAGGAGAGATAACCCTATAAGTAGCCAGACTGAAGCTCCAAATTCTATAGAAAAGCCCAGAGGAAGAATGGGTAGGAACTCCCTGGAAAAAAAGAAGAGAAATCCATCCCCTTCAACAGCTAGGGAGAAAAATCAACCTAATCAAACCCTCATAAAGCCAACAACATGGGCCATGAGGGATACCTGTAGCCATCTCGAGTGGAGAACATGAAAAGGGTCGATTTATAAGCCGGCTCTCGGTGCTTGTTGCACCTTCATACCATTTTCAAATTCTGGGAAACTAGAACCCTAGCAAGGAATGGATGGTAAGTAACTGGATCAAAATTCAAGCTCTAAACCATGTTACTGACTTATGTTATCATGTCTTGATAGGTAAGAAATATTCAGTAGAGAGCAGCACTTAGTCCAGAAAGAACATGGCTCCATAAAAAGTTAAACGGGTTCCAATACAAGAAGAGGGAACCAACAAAAATCAGAAAAGGAGAGGCCGAAAATCGGAGGCTGAGCACATGATGAGCATTATATATGCATACATGGCAGGGAACCCACCCGAAATTTGAGAATAGATAAATGGTTGGGAGAGAAATTTGAGATCCATCAGCTTGAACTAGGAGGTACCCAAGGGAGAATGGGAGGCAATGGTGCCAAACCTAGGTAACTCACACAGCTGCAAATCCCTTTTCAATAAAACAATCCAACATTACTGGATAATGAAGTATATGGTAGCCAGAGCCATGGACATGAATCAAGTTGTTCGGGAAGATGAAGAGGATGAAATGAGGCAGAGGAATGAGCAATTATAGAACCAATAGCAGGAAGAAATGGAAAGCCTAAAGTCAGTGCCTCTTAAGGAAATTGCAACGGTACAAATTGAGGTCTCTCGCAACACCCTTATCCTAGGGAGAATTGAACAGATGCTTAGGGATATGAAATGGATAATATAGTAGAGAAGAAAAACCCTTGGATCAAGTGCCAAGGTGCCAACCCCAATAAACTCCTCGGATGATGACTGATGTAGTATGTTAAGTATGTTTGTGTGTTTTAAGCGATAAACTAAAATATGAGGTATTACCTTAGAATAAAAGCTACAATAATGAGTAGAGCTCGCAAGAGCAGACATGTTAGAAACATAGAGATGAACATTTTCAAATTTTGGGCTGGATTTAATGCAAACAGGTGGTTGCCTGGTTTCCTTCAGGTAGGTTAACCACATGGGACATATGATGGATGTAAATTTTGATTTTGAAATATAGATAGAAGCTCTTCCAAAG
>APFE031530970.1:180176-207058 GCA_000404065.3 Pinus taeda
TGGCAATATTCATCTAGCAACAACTTCTGAAGTTAACTATCCATTATTGAGTAATCCTCTTTAGTTAGCATTTATGAAAACACAATATTTGTTTACTTATATGTTCTCTGCTTGTAAATACGTAAGTTCTTTCCCTTTTTAGGAAGGTCTCACCACCCAACAATGGATTTGGTAATTACGTCTAGATTCTCCCTCAGAGCTCTTCCTTCTCTTGATAGTAAATAAGTTTGTTGCAGTCAAGTAACTTGGGCATCAGGACCCATAGTCTGCCTCAAGTCACATACCATTCCGACTATAGTCAACAGCTTCCCATTGGATTATGTCATCCAGCTCAAGGAAATTTGGGTAGCATGATTCTTGCTCCCTTTTACTCTGCTCCTTTCTCCTCCAACCCCCCTAGGTTTTTCCCTCTTTTTCTTTTTGAGCAAAAAGATGAGAAAATGTTTTTAGCTATCTCAAGAGGTTATAAATGTTTCTTTCAATTCTTGACAAAATATTTTAGCTCTTAATTATTCATTAATCAGGTAACAAAGTATGTTCTAGCTTCTCAGCCTTAATTCTTTAATAGTGTATGTCAAACAAAGTAAAAGCTAAAGTAATAAGTAAAATTTGGTAAACAAAGTAAATGTTCGTGTGTGT
Source organism: Pinus taeda (assembly GCA_000404065.3). Lineage (NCBI taxonomy): Eukaryota > Viridiplantae > Streptophyta > Pinopsida > Pinales > Pinaceae > Pinus > Pinus taeda. The sequence continues at coordinate 180,816 of APFE031530970.1, forward strand.
GTGTGTGTGTATTTCTAATTTTTTGTAGGAAGGAAACATGTATTTAAAACTGTGAAAAATATGGGTAACAAATAAAATATTTAAACATGCATGTTGATCAAATTATTTGAAAAGTCAATTATATATATAAAACAATAAAAAAATAAAATATTTTATAGTTAATCAAGAGGGTTACTTTGTGGTGAAATGGTCACTAGTTCCAACCCTTGGGTAAAAATCCAACCATGTTAAGGTTGGTCTGGCCCAAGCCAGTGAGATCTATGGGTGATTTTGACTACTTAGATGCTCTTGGTAACCAATACTCAAACCCTACTTAGATGCTCTTGGTCACCACTAGTCAAACCACATGTTAGACATGACAGAGATCTCAAGGCTCACATTTCCTAACCAACAATATTTTTGTATAATATAGAAAAACATGTCTGGTATATATGATTTTGGTGTGTGTGTGTGTGTGTGTAATATATATATATATATATATAAGTATACATTATTTATATAAAAGATGAGAAACTAAATAAACTAAGATCAATTAAAATTAATTCGTGATTTTTAAACTTATTTATTTTTAATTTGATTTTCATAAAAATAATATTTATTAACATGATATAAATTTAAATTATAAATAAAAAATTATTTTAATAAAAGTTATATTTTACACTTTTTGTGGTGAAATTTAAGGATGTGTAGGATTATGATAGAGTTTTTGAAGAAGGACCTTGGTTTTGGGATTGAGCTAGGCATTGCAAGAAGTCATATTTTAATGGTTTTAACCCTATTTATATGTTATCTATGCCCACACTATGGCTCCCAAATATGCCCCTTCATGTGCTACATCTAGATATTTTAGTTGAATTAGTCATTTAATTAAGGTAGAGACAAGCTAGAGAAGGGTATTGTTACATTTTCTCGTATATGTGTTGAAATAAATCTCACTACAGTGTTGTTTGATAAAATCCTTCTCCAATGGAATAGCATGATTTTTTCGCAGCAATTAAACTATGAAAATACAACTTTCCATTGTAGGATTTACCAATAGCCTATCCATCTTCAAAATTTCTACCCTTCTTCTCAAAATCGCTCTCCTCCATCAAATGCCAAGAATAAGGCCCGAGGATGAAAAGACACAAAAGTCTCAATGGAATGTAATAAATCTACAATGAACTACCTAAATAGCTCTCATCACCAAAAAAAAATGCATTTAGGTAAATAGAGTCCTTCAACCTCAATTGAACAACATGTAGTGGCATCTTATTCTTCAAATGTTGGGGTACGCCCCTTGAATGGAGCCAAAACAGACAAAACTATGGGTTGAGCTTTGTCGATGAGAGGGTACAAATGTTTCCATGAATCGGATCACTCAAGTAGTGATAAGGAAGTAGCTACAATTGCAGACCCCCTAGAATTGAAATTGAATCAAGGAAATTGAATCATTATGGTAACTTCTTCATTCCTAACAATTCTTTGAGTTTATTTTTTAGTTGGTTTCGTTAAGGAACAATCAACCTAAATCTATTAATTTTCATATAATCTTAGCTTAGGTTGATTCTAGATCTAATGAGTATCCTCTTAACACTGACCAAGCCAATTTCTTAATTTATACATACATGATTAATCAAAAAGTAATATAATTTTCAATCCAAAAATATATGTTATATAAAAAAATATATATATTATTATTTTATAAAATAAATTATTTAATTGTAATTATGAGTTTCATATAAGTGGTTATGAATTAAATTTAAGTTAAATGGTATATATATCAAAATTTTGACAAAAAATAATTTTGATATAAACCATAACATAACTTGAATATACTTTTCACTTTAAAAATTATAAATTCAAATTAAAGAAGAGTAAGTATACACATACCACACACTAAAGTCTAGATTTAAACAGTTACCTCATTCCAAAAGGAACAATGGGTGCAATGGAGTCCAAGAAGTAGTTCATGTAGGAAAGAAGAAAGAATGTGGTCCATTGCAGTCTAAGAAGAATAAATACAAAGCAAAAAGTGCAATCATATTGGAATATTATATAGTGCTGGGAGAGTCAATCACGGTGTGTAATTGTTCAGAGCTTCATATAATAGAGGCATGTCTACTAGAATAAGGAAAGAGTAAGCTTGCTTTTTGATAAGAAATCTCCATTACCATCATTTAGAATGAGGGCTTTAAACCAGAAGCCATAATGATATAATTTGTAAGCATTTTTAATATAAAATTTAGAACAATTTGGTGTTTTTTTTATACCGGAGGATTTTATTGGCTAAAAGTTGTGTCTTTATTGGCTAAAAGTTGTGTCTATTGATACATAGAGACTAGCATGTCCATGGAGTGAGAATGCACAATGAGCCTAGTGAATCCTTCTCAATAACTTCTATTTTTAACTTAATAATTTATGTGTCCGTAAGTGTTTTATAGTTTAGTATGGTTGAGATCATATTCTATGGATATATGTTTTCTACCTTTTTGTATGACAGAAACATGCATTTAAAAATATACTAATTCTGTGAAAAATGTAGGTTACAAATAAAATATTTCAATATGCATGTTAGTAAAATATTTCAAAAGTAAATTATATATGTTGTATAAAACAATCAAAAATAAAAAAATTCTTATATCTAGTCCACAAAGTATATTGTTGATAAGGTTACCATTTTGAACCCATTAACAAAAATCCATCCATGCTAAGGACTGGCCTAGCCCAAGCCGAGTGAGATCCCTCAATTATTTTGACAACTTAGATGCTCCTGGGTCGTAATTACTCAAGTCACATGTTAAGCATGTTATAGCTAAATCATTTATTGGCATGTTGCTCAAAATAAAGGAGATGTATAATTCCTTCTATGCTTAGCATGGAGTTGACATATATATAAGGAACCAACATAGATTCATCTTAACCCTAGATTTATATGAGAAGGATCAAATCTCTAGATGTTTAAACCTATTTTCAAGGATTAAACAACAAAAAAGTTTAAACATCTAGATATTTGATCATGACTTAATAAATTTGGGGTTAAGATAGATTTACATATATATAGTAATTATTTGTATATAGATGGGAAAAATGTGTAATCATATATATTTACTATATGAAAATAAAAATGTATGATTTTTTTATTTTTAGAATTATATAAGAAAATTTTGTTAATACATATGAAATATAAAATTATAAATTTAATACTAATAATATAATGTGAATAATAAAATTATATATATATGAATGAGAAATTGAAAAAATGAGATGAAAATTAAGAATTAATTAAATTATTTATTTCATGGTTTTTAAATTTAATTTTAAGAAATATATATTTTATATAATATGAATTTTAAAATTTAAATTATTAATAAAAACTTTATTCTAATAAAAATGTATATTTTATAATTTTTGTGGTGAAATTTAAGGATGTATAAAATTATTATAGAGTTTTTAAATTTAGAACTCTTATTTTGGTATTGAGTTGGGTTTTTGATGAAGTCATATTTTAATGGTTTTGACTTTTTTTCTATATAATATTTACCGAGGCCAGTTTGGGTTAGGTTCTCGAATATGCTTCTTCATTCGCGACATCTAGATATCTTAGCTGAAGTGGGTAAATCAATCGGTCATTTCATTAAAGTAGAGATAGGTTGAAGAAGGGTATTGTTACATTTTCCCATATATGTGTTAAAATAAATCTCACTAGAGCATTGTCGAATAAAATCCTTCTCCACTAGAATGACTTAATTTTTTTGCAACAATTAGACTATGAAAATACAACTTTCCATTATAGGATTTTCCAATAGCCTAGTCATCTTTAGAATGTCTACCCTTCTTCTCAATGTCACTGTCCTCCACCAGATGCTAAGAATAAGGCCTGAGGATGGAAAGGCCCAAAAGTCTCAATGGAATCTAAGAAATCTACAACAATGATGCAGGAGCATCTAGCTGATAGGTCAAGACGGAAGGAGAGGTTGTTTGGTCTCTGAAGAGGACAGAGGAGAAATTTGCTAAGTGAACAATGTGGTTGTTTTTTTCTTACTTTTATTTGTCTATGTTGTTTAATTTAATAAAAGAACAGTACGTAGGAAGGTCACAAATTAATTAGGATAATTGTTATAAACAACTAGTTTTATTTTCATAATAATACTGTAAGACAATAGCAGTTCCTAGAACTAAATACATGTAACCAACAGAATGCAACCAACAGCAGTTGGAAAAAAAATAGTTCCATACAAATAGTTCCTCACAATCATTTTAAAGGAGGAACATAATACAATTGTAGGGTTTGACTTTTTTGGGAAGCTAATGAAGAAATATATCTTTGAGCACACAAACATTTCTCTCCAGCGTCCTATAACTGTTTAATTATTTATATGACATTCTATTGATTTCCATTTGCAATATAAGTCTGTCTTTATTCTATCCTACAAGAATATTTACATACATGTGCTCTGAATTACATTGGTCCAAGCGAGCATATGAAACCAGATAGGTTGCAAAAACAATCCAAGAACGTGTTGCAGAGGCAAGACTTGCGGACCCTGAATCAACAAGCATATGAATGTTGAAGAATCCAGGACAAGCTAAATACCTCGAGCATCAAATATACAAACAAGGTGCAAGCATTGACAAACAGGGAACGAAGCAGAAGTACCCAGGTATGCCTGAAGAACAAAATTCATAATTTCATTTATAAACTAAGCACGAGAAAAATATCTATTCAGTCATACATTGTTCCAAAACCCTATTCAAACAATTATACAGTCCATGCCAAAACTTATTACAAGTTTGGGACAATATACAGTGCAGGCCTAGAAACCCTAAGGCCAACCTACAACTACCAAACAACAAGAATAGTTGTGCGAACCAACGGCCGAGACTTCATACAGTCAACGGCCCAATAAAACTCTGGACCAGCAACTACAATAACCCCAAACTTAAGGCATGGAATGCAATTAACAAGAATAACAAAGAACGACACTACCTGGGTCTAGCCGGAGTTTCGAACAGCCGAGTTCCGAAGCCCTCCAGGTCGTCATACCTACAATGGAAACCATTCAACAAATTTCGTGAGGACTGAATGGTAAAGTAAGGCGAGAATAAATGGAATAATAAACCTGGTTCTAGAATTTACCTGATAGAGGCAAGCTACGGTCATGGCAGCTCATTGAGGTTACCCTACTCACGAAGGAGCAGAGACATTAGTCGACTGAGGGAAAAGAGGGAACTGCTGATAGCATAGAACCAGAGAGCTTACCCTTGCAATATTGAAGGAGCCAAAGAGAATTGCAACCACATCCTATTCGAACCCAAAGAATGTCAACCAGAAACTTAATAATTGTCACCTAGAAAGGTTCAAGCGGAGAGAAACACATTAACTAGAAAAATCACCGGCATTGACACTACACACAAAAAGGCGTAGAGTTACGTTAACCAAAAAACTACCAATACATAATAATCTACCAAAACAAGTGTAGGTAAAGCAATGTGGCCTAATTTATAGTGGTAACAACACTTCATACCAAACAGAGGATGAAAACTTACAAACCAAAGCATCGAACCTGAGCACATAATAGCAGAAACCTCACACAGGAACAGCCATGGCTTACCAAGAACGCAGAGCTTACAAACTTAATGAAGATGCATGCAAATGACTTATGCTAGGGTTTGATCACCCATACCAAGGCGGGGTCAATAATCCCAAGGGAGGACACTTGTCCAACAACAAAAGCATAAGGTACCAATCACAAGTGAGGATTCCAAAAACCAAATCCACATCATTACAATCAACCGTCGGTGAATCAACCTTACAACTAATCTTCTTGCCATCATTAAATTCTCTTTATTCACACGTTAATAACCTTGTGTGGTGTGACAAGGGTGGGCTGGACCCATCAAACAAACTAGCTAGATAGCTATTATCACCAAAAATACCTCTTCAGATAAATTTCGAGTCCTTCAGCCTCAGCTGAACCATATGTAGTGGCATACTGTCCTTCAAACATTGGGTTCCACTCTTCGAATGGAGCTAAAAGGGACACAACTATGGTCTTAGCTTTTTCAATGAGAGGGACCAACATTTTCATGAATCGGATCACTAATACAGTGATAAGGAAGTGTCTACAATTGCAAACCCCATAGAATTGGAATTAACTCGAAAAAACTCAATCATTGTACCATCTTCATGTGTTTCTAGCAGCTCCTCAAGATTTGGTTTTAGTTGGTTCTATTAAAGACCAATCAATCCAAATCCATTAAATTTCATATAATCTCAAGTTAACTTAATTCTAAATCTTATAAGTATCTTCTTAAGACTAAACAAAGATTTCTCATGTATAACATATAAAATTAATTAGAAATTAATACAATTTTCAATTCCAAAAAAAAAAATTTTACATAAATAAAAATATTATATAATTTTTTTAATAAAAACAATATTATTATTTATAAATATAAATTATTTCACCTCACTTATAATCATTAATGGTGAATCTTATATAATTTTAGGTGAGTGTGAATTAAATTTTAGCTAAATAATAAAAAATGATTTTATTTTAAAAATATATCTCCTTTAAAAATATGGTAAAAAATTAATTTTCTTAAATGGTAATAAAAAATAAATGCTTAAATATTCAACCAGTGCAACCATTGAGGGCCTCATAAAATAGAGGCATGTCTACTGAAATAATGGAAGAGTAAGGTTAAATTTTCATTTTGACCAAAAAACTCCATTACCATTATTCAAAATGAGGACTTTAAAGAAGAAGCTACAATGATATAATTTGGGAGTTGTCTATAATGCGACTTTTTGGAGATTCCGGTGACGGAATCCGGAGGAAGAAATGAGGTTAAATCTTGATTTTTAGCAGTTAAAATGGTTTTTTAACTGCATATTTGGATTCAGTGCCCTGAAAAACCCCTGGGAGCCATTGATTGTGCAGAAACTAGCTATCAAACTTGGGATTCTGCTCCCATTGATTGTGCAGAAACTAGCTATCAAACTTGGGATTCTAATGAATTGCTGCCGGATTTTGACCTGAAAAATCGCCGGAAAGGCTTTCAAAAAGTCGCGTTATAGACTACTGCTATAATTTGTAATCATTTTTAACAACAAATCTAGTACGGTTTTGATGTTTTCTTTTACCAAAGAATTTTATCAACTAAAAGTTGTACCATTGATTTCATCAACTAAATAAACCAGCATATTTCTGCGATCAGAATACACAATAAACTTAATGAACCCTTTTCAAGAACTTCTCTTTTTCACCTAATTTCTTATTATAATACTAATTAAATATATAGAAAATGTAATCTATATAAAAAATACTCTAAATTATTAACATAATTAATCATATAATAAGTTTACATCTAAAACTCTATATATTACTTATATTTTTATTCTATTTTTGCAAACATAAAGTTTCGGTATTTTCTTACCTATCAATACAACACAATGTTTCTATTATAAATGGAAACTTGCTCATAACTCTATGGGCATCTATTTTTAAATTATCACCATTATTAGCATGGGTTACTTGAAGCATTTTATCAATCCACAGTATTCTCATCTCAACTACATCCATGGGTTTTATATTATCATAATTTAAAATATCATTTATCTTTTATACAAAATCTAAAAAAAAAAATTATCAATTATATTTTATACAAAATTTAAGAGGCTTACGAGTGTAGAAATAATTTTGTTGCTTTATTATGATTTTGTTGTTTTACTATGATATATAATTATGTTTAAATATGTATTTTATTTATGAGTTCATTTGACTTAAAATGATTAATAAATGAAAATATGGTTAAAAGGTATAAAATATTCATGGAATACATACATGGTTATAATACTCTTTACAAACTTATCACAAAACACTATAGATATCTTACTTGCCTAATCTAAAACCATATAATTTTTAATTACTCTAATCACAAAAATTACAAGAAAATACTTATTAATGATCACAAAATTTTATGGAAAATCCTACTACCAACCCACCCAACTCAACCCCACACAACTCAACCCCACCCAACTCAACCTCAAATAATTGTTGATTCCTCTAATCACAAAAATGATAACTTCTTCTATTCACTATTCACTTATTCTCGCATCTAAAGAAGTTGACAATATTCTTGAATCTCATTAGCTTTTATAGTTTTTTATTGGAGTTGTCTATAATGCGACTTTTTGGAGATTCTGGTGACGGAATCCGGCGGAAGAAATTGAGGTTAAATCTTGATTTGTTGCAGTTAAACTGGTTTTTTAACTGCATATTTGGATTCAGCACTGAAAAACCCCTGGGACGCTTTGATTGTGCAGAAACTAGCGATCAAACTTGCGATTCCAATAAATTGCTGCCAGATTTTCACTAAAAAAACCCACCGAAAAAGCTTTCAAAAAGTCCCATTATAGACAATTGCTTTTTTATTTACTCCAAACTCAATATTTTACTTACTTATTCTTGAATCTCATTAGCTTTTATAGTTTTTTATTTACTTCCAATTCAATATTTTACTCAGGATTTAACTCTGTTGCAATGTGTAGATCCATTCTTTTACAATTTGACCACCACTGGAAAAGACAGTCTGTCCTTTTTTTCCTATCTATGTGGTGCCCCCGTTGGTTTCTCTAGTCACGGAGTATCATCCAATATGTATTAGATGCTTCTAATTAGTTGTGTACCCTTTATTTCTGAATTTTTTTGTTCATAACATTTTGTGTTTTTTCTTTATGTGCATATTTTCATTGCTCTCACAACAATCTTGAGTGTTTTTTCCAATCGTTCTATTTTCATGTTCTATTTTCGTTGCTCTCTCAACAATGTTTTGTAAGTGTTAAAGTTTATCACTATGTAATGTTAAACAATTATTTCCATTACATAGAAGTTCTTGATTGTGATTTTTTAAAACTTTGTCACTATGTAAAGTTAAGCAATTATTTCTATTACATAGAAGTTCTTGATTGTGATTTTTTAAAACTTTTTCACTCTTTAGAGTTAAGCAATACATTTATTTTTGTTTGATAGAAATTTCTAGTTTTATTTTTTGTTTGATAGAAATTTCTAGTTTTATTTTTTCATCAGATAAATTTTAATTATAATGATACATTTTAAAATATTTTAGAAATTAAGTATAAGCAAAGTCAAAATAATTTTGTTTATAAATAAATTATAAATCTTTATAATAATTAAATTTATCAGTATGTAAGATTAAACAAATTATTTTTAATATATAAATTAAAAAAATTTATTTAAATTATTATTTTTAATCTTTCTAAATATTTAAATAAATAATTAAAATTAAAAATTTAAAAAAAAAAATATATATAAAAAAATATATAAAAAAAAAAAAAAAAATAATTCACTTTAATCCTATATAAATTTCAAAATATTTTTAAAATTTTATAATCGCAACCATTTATATCCTCAAATACAAAATTCACAAATTACTCACAATGTCATTATTTTCTTCCATATTTCTCTTTGAAACTCGTACACTACAGATCAATGTAGTTGACAATCACAAGAATGATTCATATTAATAGTTTAAATAGTTTAATAAATGTAATTATAATATTTTTAATTTTATTTAAAAGAAAAATCAGAAGTTATTCAAGGTGATCAAAAGGAGGGAGAAAATGAATTATACAATGCAATTAAAGTGTCATCAATTTGGCGAATAAGAGGGAAATTATGCTCTCACTTGGGTGAACTTATTATTTAAGAAAATGAATCACACAATGTAATTAAATTGTCCTATTTTTGGGAATAAGATGGAAATTATGTTCTCACTTCAGTGAATTTATTATTTATGAAAGATTATTTTAAAGGGGTAAAAGTTACAAATTTATAAAAAGTTTTTATATCTAAAATATGTTAGTTAATGTAAGATAGACAAAAATATAATTGTAAAAAGTAAATAAATAAAAGTAAAATATGTAAATAACAAAAATAAGTAGGCATTTATTGATATTTAGAACTCAGAGTAATGTTTATTTTTTCATTGAGACAACTTCTAACTTAGTACAGCTTTAGATATAATAATATCCATTTGTTAAACAGTTTCTACTATATGTAGTTTATGAATCACTAAAACCATAACCATGCACTCGATCACTATTAATGAGACTTGAACCACCATCTAGTGAATTATCTTTAATGTGGCCACTTACATTTAATGATTTCATAATATACTATATCATGGGACTTATTTAATAGAAATGGCCCTCATACATTAAGTAATATTATATTCTCCTAATTAGGAGAGTCGGGGTGGGACCCTAACATGCTCTCTCCTTTACAAAGCAATATTTCCCTTAAGGATGGAGATGTCGAATCAATGGAGAACCTATGTTGGTTCTCATGTCGCATCTTTAGGTTGTGTATTCTTCCATTTGATCAAAACTTCTTGGATAGTGCATTGGTGAAGACACTACTCACATTTGTTCAAAACAACCTTGAGATACAACCAATTGGAACACTCCACATCTAGTTTGGGATGGTTGGGTTGAATTTTACCATTGGACTTAACCACTTTCTTTGAGAAATTCACATGAAACATTGGGTGGAGTTTAGAATCATTAGGAAAAATAATGTGTGCCACCAAGCCTATGCATTTGAGTATAGTATAAGGTCCATAAAAATTAGGGGTTAACATATGGTGATCCTTCTATTTGAGCTATGTCTACTTATATGGTAAGAGATTGAAGAACGCTAAATCTAATTCTTTAAAGTGGCATTCAAAGTGATATTAAGCATACTTTTGCTTCATGTGGTTATGGGCAAGCACCAAATTTTCCCTAAGGATACAAAGAATCTAGTGTTCCTTAACCATTGAAAATTGAAACACAACCAAGTATATAAATAATATAATTGCAAATTAACTAGAAACAAGAGATAAAAAGATAAAATATATAAAGATGTCCTTGTATATTGATGATGAGACGAAAAATGCAATGTTCACTTGCATGTTACTTCCACTAATTGGAGCTCTAAATACACAACATAAATCAATATTACATACTCTCCTATCTATTTAAATGGGTTTTCTATGGAAAAACCTAATTACTCATGGTTGTAGAACTAATGGATAGTAATTACCTAGTTGGGCCTTATAAAGTGGACCCTTTTGCATTGGGTTATTATCCACTACTATCCAATAGGCCTTACTCAAAGAAGATGGTTGCATACAAAAATTAATTATCCCCTCTGTCATCTAAAATATGGAGGCTAGGGAAGGACTCTAACATGCCCTCCCTATTCAAAAATAGTGTTTTACTTAAGGCTAGATATGAGAAAATTGTTTCAGGACCATCTTTGGTTCCCATGTGGCATCTTTAATTGGCATTAGATCAATACATCACTAATCATGTTTTGGTGCAATTTATGCTCTATGGTATCCAATATTGTTGTTCACTAAAGCCAAATGATGCCTTCTTCATCAAGTTCCAATAGGCTAGTTTGGACCTTGCACTTTTATCCCATAACCTTTTTTAGAAAAGGCAGAAGAAGCACTAGATGAATCTTGGAGTGTGTAGGAAAATCCATTTTGTAGACCACATTCATTTTTCTTGATGATCTCATAGATTCCATAGAAGTTGGGTGTTAATTTCTAAGGTGCTTTATCTCTGAGTGATTGTTGGCACGTGCAATTCTAATAGCCCTGGGATTTGTTGTGCATTTGGCCCACAAAACTCGCTTAGCATTGGACCTTTTGGAAACACCCACAAAGTGGATGAAATCTCACATAAGATGATAATGAGTGACTGTAGGAATCAGTTTTCCACTTTAAAAGGGATTATTAAGATCTTAAAGAACTAGACTTCAACCTACATGGTAAGGCTTATACACCCATTGGACAGACAGTTAGCTATCATCCTAGGATTATACACTGCACGAGACCTCTAGACTCTTGTGTTCTATTATTAAACCAACTCTCAAAAAGATAGAAAAGATAGATCAACACCTTAGAATTCAGCCTCTTCGAGGGGACAACCTCCTTTACATTACACAAATGAATAATTCTTGGATGATACAAATGACAAGACCTCGTTTCTATATATAGGAGTCTAAGGAGTCATAATATAATTAGAGTCGACATAACAATAATAATGTAAGGGCACAATAATAACAATAGTGGGTTTCTATGGGGCACAATAATAACATTATGGGGACTACATGGGCACAACAATATAATAAGGGGGTTGTAATAATAGCAATAAGGGGTTATAGTAGTAGTATAAGGACCTAACATGCCCCTCTCCTTCAACAAGTGTTGTCCTCAATGCTTGAGTAGTTCTTGATGCTTTTGTATAAATTCTTGTCCTCCCATGTGGATTCTTCAGCGGGTAAGTTCTTCCACTTGATGAGATACTCTGAAATTGATCTATTTCACAGCTTTTGATTTCTTTGTTCTGCGACTGCTTCAGGTTCCAATATCATTTTTCCTTCCTTGTCAAGTTTTCACAATACTGTTTGAACTAGGATCTTCTGCAACTTTTGAATGAGTTCCCACTCCTTTGGACATATGGATATATGTAAGGCCTGATGTTTGGAGGAACACTTCATTGAATCAAATGAATAGCATGATCATGATCACGAATAGGTGGGAGGCCTTTGGGAGTCTCAAATACCTTGGAATGATTATCCAAAACATTTTGGAGATCTGGAGAAATACATGATTTCGATGTGGGATCGTCTAGTGAACATAATAGTGCAATTACACCTCATTGTTATTTATTTAGTAGCTTTGTCATGTTGTTAGAGTTTATTATCTTTCCATGTTTTCCTTCGATACCCCTCAATTCAACTTCTTTTCCTTCCCAAAAAAATTTCAATAAAAGTTCTTGAAAATTAAAAGTTATCGTACCCAAAGATTGTATCCATTGGACTCCTAGTAAAACATCAGCACCACCCATTGGAATGGATAGCATTGGGCTATTCAATACATATTCTCCCATGGATAGCTTGATATTATGGCACTTTCCAGAGAAATTTATGTTCCTCCACTTGAAACCATCACATGACACTCTGGTGCTAGATATAGGAAGAAATTCAATTCCTTGGCTATCTTACAATTAATAAAATTATGGGTATTGCCTGAATCAATCAACACTCTTACTTTTTTCTTCTTGATATGTCAATTTTTTCCAATGCATTACAAGATATGGTTATATTGATTTCTTGAGACTCAATGTGATCTTTCAACTCTTGAACATTTTTCTTCTTGATATATCCTTCTATATTGATAGTTTGAGGAGTGGTAATTCCGTCCAATGCATTACAAGATATGGTTGGATTCATTTCTTCTTTCTCTGGGGTTGGTTCTAGGTGTATATACTCTTCTTTTGATGTTCCTTGATCCTTTTCTTCCTCCTCTCCACAACCAATCTAAAATAATTTCTTCTCAGAACACTTATGACTTTTAATGTATTTGTTATCACAATTGTAAAAAAGTCCTTTTTCTCTTTTTTCTTCCAGTTTTTGTGGTGTAACCCTTATAGGTTTTGGAAGGCTAGGAGAAACAACACTTCCATGTTAATGGTTGTGATGGGTAGACTTCCTTGTTGCCATAATTTTTCTTTCCACTTTGTAACAAATCCCTTTTTCTCTTTTTTCATCCAATTGTTGTGGTGTTTCTCTAAAGAGGGTATTGCTCTTTGTATCCTCATAATGTGCTATCATTTCCTCTGTGAAGATTGACGACATAACAAGTTGTTTACGAGAACAAAGCCCTTTATACCATAAAAATTGATCTAGTTCTAATATAAAGATGCAATACATGCCTTTTGTAACAATGGTACACCATGTAGATCAAAATATTGCTCCATCTATAGTATCCAATTTACTAGATCCTTTCCATCAAACTTCCTCATATCACCTTTTCTTGATTTCAAGAGGTCGACCTTGAAATGATCGTAACTCTATACTTTCAGATCTCAAAATTCTAAAATTGCATCCTGCAGTAGCCCTCTAAGTCCTTTTTCTAATTCCACAAGTTTGATTATAATTTGATTCTCCAAGAATGAGTTATTCATAATCTCCTAAGATGACCTGATTATATAATGTTTTAGTAGATCAAACTTATATGATGTGCCACGTGTCAGTGTTTCGACCTTCGGATCTGAAAACTATGCACAAAAAACTATAGTCCATCCTCTTTTTGTAACTTCTTATGAAATTTCAATTTGTTGCTCAGAGAGAAAGTTATGATGATTTTCCCAAGGTCACTGGTTTAGGATGTAATTCGAGAGTCTGCACAAAACCCTAACTTCCTCAGATCATATATCTGAAAATATAGCGATACAAGATCTGAAATTCGGACCCGAGATTCAGAACAATTTCTTCTCAAATGGATTTTTCCTTTAGCTTTTGAAACTTCATAGTGAAAATTTTACAGCGAAAATATCATCATGACCTGTTTTAGATGAAATTCTGCAACTTGAAAAAACCATAAATTCCTCATATCATATCTCTGAAACTATAGCAAGACAAGATATGATATTCGGACGTGCGATTTGAAAATATTTCTTCTCAAATGGGTTTTTTTTAGCTTTTGAAATGCCTCAGAAATAAGTTATAGCGAAAATACCATGATGACCTGTTCAGAGCAACGAAACCCTAGAATCCAAAGCTCTAATACCAAATGTTATGAAACCAGCTCACAAAAAGATAGAAAAGATAGATCAACACCTTAAAATTTAGCCTCTTCGAGGGGGAAATCTCCTTTACATTTCAAAAATGAACAACTCTTGGATGATACAAATGACAAGGCCTCCTTTCTGTATATAGGAGTCTGAGGGGTCATAATATAATTAGAGCCAACATAACAATAATAATGTAAGGGCACAATAATAACAATAGTGGGCTTCTATGGGGCACAATAATAACAATATGGGGACTACATGGGCACAACAATATAATAAAGGGGTTGTACTAATAACAATAAGGGGTTACACTAGTAGTATAGGGACCTAACATGTTCACTAGTTAGTGCATAAGTCACAAACAACATTAGGTTGAAGGATTACTTGACTTACACCTCTCATAATTCATATCAATATTAATAGCACAAGGCACCATTTATTATAATAACATTGTAATATATTAATTATGATTATTAAACCTTTTATTTACTTGGCCATTTGAGACATCCAACCATATCTAGTGCAGTAAAAGGACATTATACATGCATTGAGCCTATAGACCATAATTAGAGAAGGACACACATGTTTTAAACAACATATCAGATGCAACCTAACCAATCATTATATTACTTCATCATAAATAAGCAAAGGCACTATATGCTACAACACAGATAGTAGGTAATTTGACTCACCAACCATCATTCCTTACTCAAAGTACAAAAAGGACCACACATACAACACAAAACCACACAACCTTTGATATAGATGATTTCCCTTACACCATGTGTTGCAAAGAAAATATAGACTCAAACACTAACACTTGAAACTAATGATACAAAATAAAGATACATTCACAATAATCCTTTCATCTTTGGTAGCTACAATATGGTCATCTTATCTTCTCATTGTCCAATTGTTTCATCATCTAACCAATTAATGATTTGTATTGAGCATATTTCTTGATTATCTCCCAAAGACATTTTGGACCTTCTCAACCTGCTCCTCCACTTCTCCATTTGTTCTCTCAACTGGCCAGTCGTTATGATATTTTATGACATTCTCCCTCAGTTATCCCAAGTTTACTTAATTTTTCATTGAAAATATCTCCTGCATGTTCATTCCACTTTGTCTACCTTCCTCTCCTTGTAAATATTTTTAACTTCTCTTGTCACAACATCCCTCTCATATTTCACCATCAACTACAAAATCCTAACTACCTGATTATATTGGCACACATCCTTCGCTCTCTAGATGTTGTCACCTTATTCATGCATAGTGCCTTCCTACATTGTGTTTCTTAAATATGTGTCATCTACCTCTATTTCACTTCGACTGCTCATCTCTTGTGTTCCTCTATCCTTTTGCACAGTCACCTGCTTAACAAAAATTAGAAAAAAATAATAATAGGCCTCCAAAAGGCCCCCAACATAAAATTGTGTCTCGTCTCGAGCCACTCAATCCTTCTGAGGGGAAAGTTTCTCCTCTATGGCCTTTTGTAATGTTCCCAAGGCTTCCTCATGTGCCTCAATATTAGCCTTAATTTCTTCTTCTTCACCAATAATTTCTTGCATCATTTTAGTGGTTGGATCCTGGGAGATAGCATTGGCATCCTAGTTTCTTACTCGTTGCACTTTCTTTAAAAAAATTGTTACACTCATCCATAACTATAAGTACTTGATCTTGAAGTCCAATCCACTGCCTCTTATCCTCATGGAGCATGTCACTCTTCTCCCTTAGCTGTATTTTTTCCTATACCATGTCAATTTATCGACAAAACTCATTGTGCATATGCTCTGATCAATTTGACGTATTCGCTCATCAACCTTCAAGATTTTATTAGTGGGTTGTGCCATGGTTGGGACTTCCAATAGAATATTCCATAGTCAATTACCCTACTCAACTATGTTCTGAAACCATCTCTCATATTCAACCATTTTCTCCCTATCCTGTTGAATCAGTTCCCTGCACTCACATTCTTTCAGTAGTGTTTGTGGTTGTTGATGCACCTCTAAATTTATCTCTTGTGCCTTCAAGACTTGTATCATCTCTCTAACTTTCACTCACATGTCCTTGGAGAGAGAGGAATCGCCAATGGAACTCTTTATGGTTTCTCCATAAACCTGCGTGAAAGCAATGTGCCATTCTGCTTCACCTTTTTCTATCCATTCCTTCTCTTACCATAGTTGTTCTTGGGTTTCATTTGTATGTTCTAACTCTCCCCTTATCACTATCAACTGATCATGTAACTCTCACACTGCATTACGCAATAACTGAATCAAATCCTCCATATCCAACCTGACATTATTAGATTGTTTTCAGCCATGTCTACAATATTCTATTATGCACCCCCATCCCATACTTCTATGGATTTGTTAGGAAAGAAAAATATTCTCTTAGGTTGCTCAAAAAAACATGGTTCAAATGTGGGTTGATAAAACTAGGGCTGAAGTAGGGGATAGAATCGCCTACAGGATCATCTTGGTTCTCAACTCACTTACTATTTTTTGTAGCTTGTCCAATTTTTTTGTCATAACATCTTCCATCTGCTCACCAATTCTTTCAAAGTCATGCTCAGTCAATACGATCTGAACTAGAGAGGTGCAGGTTTGTCACTGAGCTCCATGTGCTACTCTTCAAGACCCTTTTCTTTCCCAATGTTTCTTTTTATCTAGATGTTGACAACCCTTACTATGATTCTTACTTCAGAATGACACAAAAATTCACCACCTATTGCTCTTGGTCTAAAGGGGATTTGTTCCTTCACTACTTGAAATTTCCTCAATATCTAGGTTATTTGTTAGGTAAACTTGACTCGAGATAGAGTCAAAAGAGGTTAAACAGTGATGGTTTTGGAACACATGGTATTGTGCACCCATGGTATTCTGCCCGTGGTATTATATGTAATGGAGACCGGAAGGACTTCATTGTAATGCAAGGGCCTGGAGGTGAGCGGTGAAGGCTCACTTGGCCGGATTGGCCAGGATTTTGGCCAAGGATAACGAAATTTCATTATGATCGGGTTTTTCTCTGGATTTGAGGTTTTCCCAGATAAACATGCGTGTTCATGTGTTTATGGTTGCTGCTGGTTATTTTTTATATTTGTTCCTCTCAGTAATTCTCCGTAATTAATTTGTGTTCTTGGCTAATTTTCTGTGTTCTTGGCTAATTTTCTTAACAATTGGTATCGGAGCCAAAGGTTGTGTATTGGCTTCAGAAAAATACTTTTGTTGCCAAAGGTATTTGGCCTGGTGGACATAGAAAAAATTAATGCATAGTTTGTTCGCAGATCTAATCTAAGTGCAGCAAGAACAAGGTTCTAGAAATGTTTAGATGGGCCACTATGCCAACGCTAGAGAATGAACAAACGAACTAGGGTTCTCTTGAACGAAGCTCTGCGATCTGGCAGCGCTGATCAAAGGTAGGTATGAAGGAAATATTCGATCGATTAGCTGAAGATCAGTGTGGCCGGAGGTGTCAAAGGTCGTGGATGGGCAAGATCCGTTACGAACAGCTCATCGATGGTGGAAAATTTAATACAGCTGTGGCCATTTTAGAGGCATCTATGCTTGCTCCTGAAGAGTTATTTACAGGTGAAGGGCTTGTTAAAGATGAAGGTGAATTGACTGGGAAGATATGAAACTGTTTGCGAAATCGACAAGAGTGAGGGAATTCAGAGCGACCAGACAGGATGATGGAATCAGGTATCGAACCGGTCAGCTGTTGAGAGACGATCCACAAGAGAGATCCAGATCAAGGCTTTTTGGTGAAGTCACCCCAGGTGAGGGTTTCAAGGATTCATCTCAGAATTTAAAGGTAGTTAAATTTGGCAAGAAGGTAGCAAAGAAACAAAATAAGGATGCTCGCAATTGAGAGAAGATGGGTCAGAATAACAGCAGTAATAAACAAAAAAAAATTAATGGAGTCAAAATTATTGCATGTAAATGGAAACCAATGGCTACTAAAGGAGGTAAGGCATGTACTAGATCTAAAGAAATATCTGATTTCAACAGGGCAGTTAGGCGGTGAAGGTTGTGTGACAACTTTCACAGATAAAGCTTGGAAGGTCACCAAAGGAGCCCCGGTAATAGCAAAAGGCGAAAAGGTTGGTACATTGTATTTATGCAATGGTATTTCTAACTCTGTTAATGCTTTAACTTCCAAAGGAGCAGATGTCGCATTATGGCATCATAGGCTTGGACACATGAGTGAAAAAGGGATGAAGATTCTTCACTCAAGGAATTTATTGCCGGGTTTGAAGAATGTTGATTTGGACTTCTGTGAGAATTGCATTTATGGAAAACAGAAGAAAGTCAAATTTCTTAGAGTTGGGAAAGAAAAGAAGAGCGAAAAATTAGATCTTGTGCATACAAATGTATGGGGACCTACTCAGGTATCATCTCTCGGTGGCTCTCATTATTATGTTACTTTTATTGATGATGCAACTAGAAAAACTTGGATTTATTGTATTAAGAATAAATCAGACATATTTGATACTTTCAAGAAATGGAAAGCTTTGGTTGAGATTGAGACATGAAAGAAATTGAAGTATCTCAGATCAGACAATGGAGGTGAATATTGCAGCAAATAGTTTGATAGGTATTGTTCAGAGCATGGAATTCGCAGAGAGAAGACAGTTCCAAGAACTCCACAAGAAAATGGTGTGTCAGAAAGGATGAACAGAACAATCATGGAGTGTGTAAGTTGCATGAGATTGCATGCAGGATTGCCTTTACAATTTTGGGCAGATGTTATAGATACTGTTGTTTATCTAATAAACAAAGGGCCTTCAAGTTCCTTGGATGGTGGTGTTCCAAAGGAAGCATGGATAGGTAAAAGATTAAACTACTCTTTTTCAAAGCCTTTTGGTTGTGAGGCCTTTATCCATATTAATAAAGAAAATAGAACAAAGCTTGAGGCAAAGTCAAAGAAATGTACCTTTATTGGATATGGTGTTAATGATTATGGTTATCGCTTATATGATTATGAAATCACAAAATTATTAGGAGTAGAGATGTAATATTCAATGAAAAGGTCTTGTATAAGAATCAGCTGCAGGAAAAGAAACAAGAAAAAGAAAACAAGGAATACGCAGTTCTTGATGAAATCACTGAAAAAGTAAAGGTGCCTGAAAATAATAATAATCAACAACCACAACAACAGAAACCATCACAACTACAACAAGCACCCCAAACACCTGAAAGTGGTGTTAGAAGATCTACCAGGATAAGTAGACCCCCTGAACGATACTCTCCTTCATTATATTATTTATTGTTGACTGATTCCGGTGAACCCGAATGTTATGAAGAAGCATTGCAGGTTGAAAGCAGGAAGAAGTGGGAGGTAGCCATGGAAGAAGAGATGGACTCCTTAATGCATAACCAGACTTGGGATTTAGTCAGGTTGCCTGCAGGAAAAACTACATTGAAGAATAAACGGGTTTACAGGTTGAAGGAAGAAGATGGAGGAAAATAGAGATACAAAGCTAGACTTGTGGTGAAGGGGTTTTCACAGAAGAAAGGTATTGATTTTGATGAAATATTTTCTCCTGTTGTCAAAATGACTTCAATCAGAACTATTTTAAGTCTTGTAGCATCTGAAGATTTGCATCTTGAGCAGTTAGATGTAAAGACAACCTTTCTCCATGGGGATTTGGAGGAAGAGGTATATATGCAACGTCCACAAGGATATGAAGTGAGAGGGAAGGAGAAACTTGTGTGCAAGTTGAAGAAGAGCTTGTATGGCTTAAAACAGGCTCCAAGGTAGTGGTATCTAAAATTTGACAAGTTTATGTCTGAACAAGGTTATACTAGATGTCACTCTGATCATTGTGTTTATCTGAAAAAAGCAAAATGATGGCAGCTATATTATATTGTTATTGTATGTAGATGACATGCTTGTTGCAGGATCTAACATGCAGGAAATAAATGTGCTCAAAAGAAAATTGGCAAATTCATTGCAATGAAGGATTTGGGAGCTGCAAAACAAATCCTTGGTATGAGAATAACTAGAGACAAGAAAAATCGTCAATTAACATTGTCTCAGAATGAGTACATACAAAAGGTGTTGAAAAGATTTAACATGCACAATGCAAAACCAGTTAATACACCTTTTGCTAGCCATTTCAAACTTAGCAAGGAAATGTGCCCAAAGACCCAAGAAGACGTGGATTATATGTCTAAAGTTCCATATGCATCAGCAGTTGGAAGCTTAATGTATGCAATGGTTTGCACAAGGCCTGATATTCCACATGCAATGGGAGTTGTAAGCAGATACGTGAACAATCCAGGAAAGGAACATTGGATGGCAGTGAAATGGATTCTCAGATAGTTGAAAGGAACCACAGATCAAGCATTATGCTTTGGTAGTTCAAACATTTCTCTACAGGGATATGTTGATGCAGATATGGAAGGTGACAGAGATAACAGGCGGAGAACTACAGGATATGTATTCACTGTTGGTGGAACAACTGTCAGTTGGGTTTCAAAAATCCAAAGTGTTGTTGCACTTTCTACAACAGAACCAGAGTATGTTGATGCTACAGAGTCTAGTAAAGAAATGATTTGGTTACAAAGGTTTATGGGTGAATTGGGTAAGGAGCATAACATGGGAACATTATATAGTGATAGTCAAAGTGCCATTCATCTTGCAAAGAACTCAACATTTCATTCTAGGACGAAACATATACAGCTCAAGTACCATTTCATACGATCAGTGTTGGAAGATGGAGAGTTGAAGCTGGAAAAGATACGCACTAGCCAGAACCCTGTAGATATGCTAGCAAAAGTTGTAACCTGGGAGAAACTGAGAATATGCTCAGTTTCAGTTGGTCTTCAAGGATGACGATGAAGATGAGAAACAGACAGGTCCAAAGAGGAGTCATTGTCCAGCAAATGGAGGAGTGGTGGAGTTTCTACAATTAGTCTCCAAGTGGGAGATTGTTGGGTGTGGAGCCTGATTATCTTCTATATTCAAAAGTACCGCCACATTGGACCCCAGTTCAAAATGGGGGCGGAAACGCTGCCCGTAAAATATTCGCTGCAGAGGGAGTCCAGGGGGGGCGGCCGCGACCTTTGGGAGCCCCCCTTGGCGGGGGGTTTCGGGGGCAGCGCCCCCGAAGCTAAAAATAACTGTAAAATTGCCTTGTAAAAGTATAGTAATTTCTAGTCAATCTGGGCCGTCCATTAGGCGGATGATCTGACGGTAGAACTTATGTTTAGTTTAGGATTTTTTTCCCTAGAAGGTAACTCCTCTCTTTGTATGAGGACATTGTATTTGAGGCTGTGAGATAGATGTGTATTCCATGTGAGCGAGAAACAGAGAGGTGAGATTGTGAGAGAAGACATAGGATATTACAGCGGATTTGCTGTAGGTTGTGTCTCTTCATTTTGCTGGATAATAGAAAAGAAGGACTGGCTGTTCGAGGTGGACGTAGCCCAAACTGGGTGAACTACGTATGTCTGTGTCTCTCTTGTTTTGTGTGTTTTCTTTGTTTATATTTCTGCAATATGTGATGTGTTCCATTTCTCCGTAATATTTAATAGTCTAACAGTTATAACACATAAAATATTCACAAAAATAACTCCTAGGTGCACCTTCCAATGTAGGTAAGGAGGTTGGGAGGCCATGTGTCAGTTTGCTCTACCATTTATGCATTTTTGTTTCCCTTTGTCTGGTTGACTAGGCCTGGAGGTTGGACTTGGGTCTATTTCCATTATTTTGACCTGTTCAATGTCGAAGACCAAATGCAGAGAAAAAAAAATTACAAAATGCCCTCTTGGCGTGCACTTTTGGGACCTGTCACATAATTATCTTATGCCATGATAACATCATCTAGGACACGTGGCACCTTCTACATGGTGACACATGTCATCTAGATTTGGCCCACTTGGCCTCTTCCTTTGCTGCCATGTCAACTTGAGTTGATGTCATCTACCACCCTAGCTACCACCTATGCTCCCCATATCACCTTTGCATTAGTGATGCATTTAGGCTTGTTCATTGTTTCTCATGTTTTTGAGAGACTATGCTCACTTATGTTGAGAATTCTAATGAGCAACACTACTCTCCCCGAGATCATTTTACTCCAAATAGGGATTGTTTCTTAAATGATACTAATTGAACCAAAAAGTTAATACAAATTAGATTACTACACCATGCATGCTTCCAAGGCATCCTAAAAAGAAATTCTCATTTACCTAAAAGCTTAATCCATATGAACGAAAGACTACCAATTGACATAACATTACCAATTCAAAATTAAGGAACACACAAAACTTGTTCCAATTATGTTTATGAAGACAACATTGCTAGGCATAATCAAATTCGTAACCTTAAATGAAATACAGGTATTTCACCCAAGCTACAAATTTTTCATTTCTTGAGAAATCACTCTTTCTGAGATCAAAGGATGATGCCTTCTTCTTTTAATAAATCATCTCCCTTAGGCCAATTCTCTCTTTCCCTTCTCTAATCTATTTGCATCTACCTTCTTTCTTCTGCATGGGGACTAATCCTGTGAACTTGATTTAACTTTTTGAAAATGCAACAAGATGATGGAGCTTAGTGAAAAGAAGTCGCCTTCACTAAGTGGTCTCGTAGGCTATTTTTGGCACAAAGTCTATTTTTATACATATGGATCATGGTCTATGAGTTGCAGGATGCTATTTATGGATGATTGGTCATGTTGGTAAAAATAGATGGACTTATATTTTTAGACATATGGGCGGAGTCTATTTTTAGACTGCCAGTCTAAATATAGAATAGTTGAATATTATTATCTCTTAATAATATTTGGACTATAAACATTATCTTATTCTCTTGGAGCACTTCAGTTTGAGCTACAGATGTGGCACATGCAACTACCAGAAGGAAATATGCTTTTCTTGTGGGTTAACATGAGCTATTGCATGAAGGACTTCAGTTAGAACTTTAGTGATTGAGTTCTGTGGAGTTGAATGAGTTGATGGAGTTGTGTTCAGTTTGACTTAGTTGAACTAGTTGTATTTAGTCTAACTTCCAAATACACTAGTGTTGAGTGGTGTGAATTAGTTATTAATTAATTCACTAATTATTAACTCATAAATCAACTAAAGAATACATCAGTTAAGTTAGTGCATGGACAGTTCAGTGGAGACAAGTGTTAGAGGTGAGTGAAAGGGCAAGACAGCTGTCAGTTGTGACTATAGTTGTGCATGAGATTTTCACAATCAGTGGATTGAGTATTGCCAATGAGGATTACGTGGTATATCCAAGGGAAATACGAATTTGGATCATTGATTCATAAGTATTCTCATGTAGGATTGCGCAGTGGAGGCAGGCAAGCAACAGAGGATATTTGAGCCAATGATTGATTCAGATCTGAGCTAGTTTGTGTGTAACAGGTGGAGATAGTACTGAGTACTTGTGAGGAGTATTGTACTATGTATTGTTACATGTTATCAATCAATATAATATACAAATAGTTGGGGGTTTTCAACTGCATGCTTTCCCCGGGTACATACTGTGTTGATATGTGTGATTGATGCTTCAATGTGCGCATGTGATTGTTTCTTAATTCCGCAAAATTGATGATCAATGTAGAGGAGGTTATGTATTATGCATGTATTCCATAATTAGTGTATAATTAGGATAATCTCTGTGAATAAGTGTCATATTATTCAAAATTTCTACATGATCAGACTGGTTGATTTGTAGAAGAGATTTCTACATGATATCAAAGCGTAGTTGATCATCGGATCTATTATTCAGAAAGTGTTTACATTTTATTTCTTCAGGCAGAGTCTGTAATCGGGCCAAGTAGATTATGGATTCATCCTTCTTTTGGAAGGTGAGATATCCAGTGAATTCCCATACAGTCGATCTCTGTACGAGAAATACTTTGTTCTCACGAATTTTAGATCAGAAGCGGTTGAGTTTTGAGCTAGTGGAATGGCGCTGAAGGATAAACTCAGAAACATCTAAGTGTGAGAATGGAGACAGTATGCCCAGGTATCTCATGAAGTTCACCCAATGTTGGGATGAGCTGGGAAGTGTGGGGGTGACTGTCGATGATAAGGATATGGTGAGTCTAGCACTCCTTGGCCTTCCTAAGAGCTGGCATAGCTACCAAGACTCGGTGAATGGAAGGGAGAAACTGCCAAATTGGGAACGACCATGGTCGGATTTGATGCAGGACGAGATCAGATGGAGCACCAGAGACAGTTCTTGATCTATGCATGATGAGGAGAACTGTGCCTTAGCGAGTAAGGCAAAGAAGGGGAAGGAGAAGGTTTCTCTTTCTGAATCCAGTTCTTCCAATGATGGGAAGAAGGTTGACAAATCGAAAGTGCGATGCTTTTGTTGTTATGAGGTGGGCAATTATGCTGCAAATTGTCCACGGAGGAAATCCAAGGAGGGATCTGGGGAAGGATCTAAAGGTGAGGCACTTGCTTCACATTTTGAGTTGTATTTCACACTATTCACATGCATGGTCTCATCCATGGTGGGAAGTGGTTGGTTTCTTGATAGTGGATCTTCTTTCCACATGTCCGAAAACAAAATTTTGTTCAGTACTTTGGAGGAGAAAGATCTCCAGATACTCATAGCGTTGGGTAATGATGAGAAGTATAGTGTCTCAGGTGTAGGCACAGTTATTTTTTAGAGGGAGCATGGATCTCGCTTTACCTTGACCGATGTCAAGTATGTACCAGGACTGAAGAGAAACTTGGTGTCAATCATGATGCTGGAGGACAGAGGTTATGATGTAGTCTTCAGTAAGGGAAAGGTTTTCCTTAGACACATCATCACTAAACAGGTGAAGAAAATTGGTTCATGGGTCAAGAACCTGTATGCTCTTGAGGTTCAAGATGCATGCAAAGCCTTGATTAGCAAGGCAACTGATGGAGACTTAGTGGTTGAGAGGGAGGGTATATTACCTCTTAATATGTAGAGCTAGAAGAAGTCGTAGACAATGGTGGAGGAGCCACGATTGGTGTAGCAGCTTTAGGAGGTTGTGGAGCATCTATAACAGGGGAAGTTGAGTGGAGATCCAGTAGAGACATATACTCATGTAGAGACCTCCAGTAGGGGGAAACTTCGAGCCAGGTGGGCTGAGGGATCACATGCAGCCATACTTCTAGGTAGGAGGTAGGGCAATATAGAGTGATCGTCCCAAGGAGGAGGGGTAGGATCCTTGAGGTACCCAACCTCTTCGATGATACCTTTCTACAGGAGCCCCAATGTGGAGTAGCAGGAACTGACTAATTGGGTAGAGACAGATGCGGATGGAGTGGCAGAGAGAGCGACAGTGTAGGGAATCCTAGGATAGCACATAGCTAGCAGTTGCAACAATGTGAGAGGCATAAGTGTTTTTCACAGTGCTAGGTGTTGCGGGATTTTATCCCCTAAGGCTCTTGGGTGGAACCCTAGCAAACTGAAAGTTTTCTAAATCAAGAAACATGCACACACACAACCATTATGCTAGAAAAAGTTATTTCTAAGGTGAGAAGGACGTACCTCAGGTCCTACGTTCGGGTAGTTCCTCAAGGGTCCAAACCCTTCTTCACGTCCCTTCCGCTCCTTTGCCCTGCAAAACCAACAATTCCAAAGAATGCAGCAGTATATGGACAAA
>APFE031530971.1:0-10903 GCA_000404065.3 Pinus taeda
TTTTTCAATATTTACATATTAATTTATTATTAATGATCATATTTATTTTTAGATTTAACATAATGAGATGTTGGTTAAAGATTCACTAATTATCTTCAATTTCTCAAAATTAACATTTTTTTTCAACAAAAGAATAGAGGATATGGAAATCAATGTTATCCTCATGAGTGCATGTCCTAGCATTGGAGGTAGTGCTTAGATTTTAGTGCCATATGAAAATTTCCAATATCTTTATATCTATTGAATTTATGGGTTAGATTAGCATAATCTTTTATCCATAAAGGATTAAGACTGGATTTATGGGCTATAATATTGAATTAAACCTTACCAATTTTAGCACTAAAGCTATTTAGGAGAATAATGCCCTATTTGGATTAGAGGGTAGAAATATAATTTTTTAAATTAATAAAATGGTGTGTTTTTTGTAAAAGGTAATAGTGAAAGTGAAAAAATAGGAGATAACAAGGAAAAGTGATTCTTTGTATTAAAAAATGATAGTAAGTCAAATATCTTAGTTAGAGTGATCCCTTGCACATCAATTTTTTATTTCTAATGGATAAAATTGTGTATCTATATGTTCAGTAGAGTTTTTTGTTTCAAGAAGAAATATATGAGTAGTTGAGGTTACTATATATTTGATGATAGGGACTTTCTCTAAGGAAGTTTTTTTAAATTTCATTTCACAATTTTAAGTTTTCTTAGCTCCTATTTGTTACATTTAAAACTAATACATCCTTCATTATATTTATATTCTGATAGATGTGTGAAAATGTCCCAAGGTAAAAAGGGCCCAATTAGACCATCTTCCATTGAAAGTGTGAACCCTGTAGCTATGGAACAACTTCAAAACATACTAATTATTATTCTTCAATATAACATGGCATGATTGGATGACATGGCAAAGGTCCCAGTGAATGAGGAGGCGCCAAGTGGCAGGCCGCCATTGGCTCTCGCATATCGCAAGTTGCAAGTGGAACGGGTTAAGAATCGGCCCCGACACAGTCAGGGTTGTGATGTGATATATCGCAATTGCATATCACACCAGTACCCGCTGATATCTATATATATATATATATATATTATATATATATAATATATATATATATATATATATATATTATATATATATATATATATATATATATGAGTTCCGATAGCGATAAGACCCCGGACATGATATTTTATATGTCACAATTTAAGTTCCTGTTGATTTCGTCGATATCGCATCGCACAACATTCCGTTGTTAACAAGACCCTCAGCGCGCCAAACTTCACCGATTGCGAAATGCGATAGTTCCCGGATGCGATGCCACTATAGGTTGCGATTTAATATCCCATCAGGTCCACGATATCGCAATCGCAAATAACTCGTTTCTATTCACATACCATTTGAGGATGGAATATTGTAGACCTCTTTAACTTTGAATCCATCTTCTCCAAAATTTTAGTCCATAATCCACTGATAAATATCGTTTCCATGTCTAAAATTGTGCTCCTCAATATCCCAAAGTGAACCTAGACCTGTCCAAAGAACATTTTTTTTCTTCTTACCCATTCATGGACTTTTGACAAGGCACTAGAACATGCATATTGTTTATATCAACTACCATGAATAGGTATTCATGTCCCTTCTTTGTTGTTGGTAAACCTTCCACAAATTCCATGGAAATTCTCTCCCATGGATGAGCAGGTATAGGTAAGGGATGGTATAGACCTTGATTTCTATTACTAGGCTTGCTTGTACAACAAAGCATGCATCCTCATATAAACCTAGCTATGTGTTCTCGCATCTTGAGCCAATACACATACCTCTATAAGTTGGCCATTGTCTTCCCTACACCAAAGTTCCCCACAACCTTGGAGGTGTGAGCCTCTATAATCAACTAGAATTGCTCATAATTAGGAACACATAGCTTATCGATCATGTAGATTAACATGTCTTGGAGATTCTAGTCAACAATTTTTTCTCCTTGTGCACATGACTCTGATTCTGAAACTCTGAAACACCTCCTTGAATTCCTCATCCTACGAATATGCCTATATATATGCATCATGGGTGAATGGCTCTATGTGCATCATAGTTCCCAAATCTATAATATTCAATTTGGGTGGCCTTGAAAGCATGCTATCCAACTTATTTTTGTTTCCCTTCTTGTATTTGATAACTAAATTAAATTGATGTATAAACCACATCCACTTTCAATGCTTGGTCTGTTGTTGCTTACATTGGGCCTACAATTACTGTAGTGGCTGGGAATTTGTATGGATTATTGTTTCCTTCCCCATCAGATATTGCTTCCACTTCTTCACAGCTTGCACTAGGGCATAGAGCTCCTTGTCAAAGGAAGGGTAGTTTAGAACTACCCCATGAAATAATTTATAATGATAGCATATATGCCTTCCTCCCTTCATCAATACCATTGCCATAGCATACCCACTCACATTTTCCTCCACTTCGAAGGGCTACTACAAGTTAGATAATGATAGAATTGGTACTTCATTGATCTTGTTCTTTAGCTCCTTAAAAGACTTATGTTGACCCGATCCCCATTGCAAGTTATTTCCACTAGTTGTTTTGACGTCGAATGGTGTTGCTACCATTGAAAATGAAGATGTGAATTTCCTCAAGTAATGTGTCACCCCAAAAAAACCTCCAAACCTTAGAAATAGTAATAGGCATCATCCATTTCATGATGGCCTCCATATTGGCAAGATCTATCTTCATCTCTCCTCCACCTATCACATTCCCCAAATACACCAAATATTGTTGTACAAACTCACACTTCTTGAGATTTGCTAGTAGTTGTTGCTTCTTTAATGGCTCTAACAACTGTGTAAAATGTGAGATGTTCTCCTCCCAAGTAGCATTGTATACTAGTATATCATCCAAATAGACAATAACAAATGAATCTATAAAGGGGCACAGTATATCATTCATGAACCTCATAAATGCAGTTGTTGCATTGCATAGACCAAATGGCATGACTAACCACTCATACAAACCTTGCCTCGTTTTGAAGGAAAGTTTCCGTGTAATTTTCCGTGTATCTTCTTCTCTAAATCGAACTTGGTGATAGCCAAACTTTAATTCCAACTTGATGAATTTTTTTTCTTGCTGTAACTAATCCAGTAGATCATCTATCCTAGGTAGGGGTACCAGTTCTTAAGCATGAATTTTTTCAACGCCATGTGATTTATACACATTCACCAAGTTCCATCTTTCTTTGGCACATTGATGATGGGTGACCCACATGGTGATGTACTCGGACAAATGACACCTTGTTCCAGTAGTTTTTGTAACTATTTTTTCACCTCACTTGATTCTATAACATATTGTCTTTACAGCCCAATGTTTAGCAATTGGGATTCTAACAATAGCTGGATCTTGTGCTCCACTTTTCTCTTGGGTGGTAACCCTTTAGGCTCCCAAAAAACATCCTTATATGCATATAACAACCCTTCTAGTTGTTGTTTTTTTTCTTAGTACACCCCTCCAAGGATGGCTTTCCTCTTATTGACTCTTTTACAGATTTATTCTCTCTTAAAACAATGCAACGAACTTCTTGCTAGAACTGATCAATTTCTTGTCTTGGTTGGCACTTGCCAGCATAATTTTCAACTTCCCTTTGTGCGTATTGATGGTGAAAATTTTTCCATCCTTGATGAGCTAGTATTGGTTGTCTCTCTGCATGAATATTTCATCTTGCATGTACATGTAGGGACTTTCAGACACCACTCAACATACATCAAGGGGAACTACATCTAGTTCTACTTCATCAATAAAATCAACATTGATAGCAAATCTAATTTTGCACTATTTTTTTACCTTTATCTCAGCATCCTTATTTACCCATCCCAATGGATATGGGCTTCAATAATAACAAACTTCCAATCCCAATTTGTTCATTAGATCTACTACAATAATATTTTCCTGCAATTCTAAGTCAAACGGAGCATCAATATTTGTCTTCTTTACTTGTATCTTGATGTGGAATATTTTGGTAATTTCTTTCTCTTCCTATTGCTAAAGGCTACTCAGATTCACCTCCTTCTGCACTTATGTACATACGATCTTCTCATCCATGTACGGGTTGATTTAAAACTAGTTACTCAAATTGGTGTCCATGATATTCTTTCTTTTTTTATCTTCGATTTGAGCTATGGATGCAACTTCCAACACTTCTCCTTTGTATGGACGTCAATGTTACATTGGTTGTAGTGGTTGTTGCGATTCTTGCAATGGCGTGTTGTGGCTATCGTCTTTTTATCTTTCCCCCTTTCCTCTTCTTCTTCCTCTCCTTAGAAGCGTCTTGTATCTCCCTCTGCTTTGATCCACTTGATTGCCCTTTCTTTAGGCCTATGTTGTCTAAGTTTTGTGCTTGTACACATGCCTCATCTACCAATTTGGTCTTGAAAAACATCACTTGCTTCTACAGATGGCTATGTAGCCCACCTAGATACTTAAGGATTACATCTGGGTTCTTTGGGAATATATCTAGCATTATGGAAATCTTTCTAAATTGCGTGGTTTACTCTTGTACCCTCTATCCATGTTTCTGCCTAAAGTAGTGACCAAATCCACTAGTCCTCTACATACCCAATATGGTAAAGTTTTTAATTTATGATGGTTTTAAATTCTTCCCAATTAGTCACTAGAGGATCTCCCTCCAACCTCAATGTCTCCTCATGGCTTTCCCACCAGGTCAGAGCTTGGCCCTCTAATTTCAACTGCGCAAATGAAATATTTATTCTCCTCCTCTATATGATGAACACTAAAATAAAACTATAATTGCTACAACCAATGATTTAGCTTTAGAGCATTGATCTCATCTTAGTATGGCTTGAGATCAACCTTCGATTCCATTTTGAGCAGGAATTATGAATGGTTCACGATGCTCAAGCTAACTTGATCTATTTTGAGCCCTTTCCTCTGCTCATTCTCTATTTCTTCTCAATCTCCTGATATCCCCTCTTTTCGATCCTTTGTGTTAGAACCCCCATCTATTTTAAATAGACCAAGATTTTTTCTAAGGCTAACATGAGGAGATTCACATGACGGCTTATATATGCAACTTGTGCTTCCAGCTGTGAAAACCTCTCCTCTATAGGATCAGGGTGGTTATTCACAAATTCGTTGGCCGTGAATAAGGTTTTATGACTTTTGGTTTGGTTGATCTAGATTCCCAGTAAATCTCCACAATATACCCGAAGAAACTTTCTCTAATACCAATATGATCTGTAAATTGTTGTGGATATTCCATTGGACAGTCCATTACACAGATCTAAAAAATTATACTTACAAAAATAAAAAATAAAAAATTGAAATCTACACTACAAGGGTTTATTTCTCTTTAGATTTATGGATTTTTAGATTATTGTTTATTGTGTGTGCATGCAAATTATAGTTATGCAAAAAATAGAGAACGGAAAAATAAAAAATCACAAATCACAATTTGACACAATATATAAGATGGGAAATCCTCTCGAGAGGAAACCCAATTGGAAGGTGAGATCGCTCTGCTCTCTTTCTCTAAATAGAAAATGGTTGTAAGTGAAAAGAAGTATGGTATTTGGCCTGTGGGCTAGTACAATGCACAAATCCTCTCCATGTGCTCTCTCCCTATCCCTCTCAGCTACTATACTTGTCTATGGAACAAATGAATTCAAATAGAATGGAACCCTTTTTCCTCTTAGTGGTCCACTTATAACATAGCCTGATAGCCTACTAGTGGTTAGGTTTGACTCCCTCAAATCTTAACCAAAGTTAAAATATGGACTCTTCTAGATTCTTCTTCATCATGATCACATGGCTAGCCCATTTTCCATGAATAATGGGGGATGATGTAGCATCCTCCTTAATTATGGTGATGAAAACATGAAGTTCAACTTCTGAGTGGCATCATCTTTGCATACAAACTCTGATTGAGACAATTTTTTCACTATTGGAAAGGTCTCTATGTGTAGAAAATGAAAAAACAAAAGATGCAATGCCAAAGTGGAAAAGTTTTACCCCTAAGAAAATGTTATTTACTGCCTCAAAATTCTCCTAGAAGGTTTCAAACCCCAATTTTAAAATGGTCTTGTGACATAATTCCTCCACTTTTTCCATTCTGAAACCATCGAGATGGATGACAAATAATATAATGATCCAATTCAAATTAGTTTATTTTTTTATACAAATAGTAATAACAATACTAAAATGTATATAGATAGATTTTTAAGAATTTGAAATGATACATTTTTATTTATTATATTTTTTATTTTAGACATAATATTTCATTATTGAAAGTGAAGTTTGTACGTGTATCTCCACAGACATCATAACCTTAAGAAAGTAAGTGGTAAAATATATGTTTATTTCTGGTAGCATCGAACTTTCTCTAAGTCTCAAAATTTTCAGGGAGGCTTAGACACATGCATTCTCCAATACCCAGAAATCATTTTGGGAAATTTCACCTGGAGACGGTTTTATTAAAATAATTAATTATTTTTAATGGGTGCCTAAGTCTAAACTTAAGAAAATTAAAATAATTAAAGGGTATTAATCTAACTATGGGTGAAACTTCTAGAAGAAGACAGAGACCGAGTCCAAATGATCTAAGCCATTGATTAGAAGCTAATCTGGGTTGTTGGTTATCAACTCAAGGATTATAAGAAGGACATCGATGGGCACTTGGAGAATATACAGAGTGGAGTTCAGAAGATCGAATTTCTGAAGCAAAGCAATTGTCGGAGAGAAATTCGAAGTGAGCTTTTGTAGTGAGGAGGAGAGATAGTATCCAGAAGAGGGAAGTTTTCTTGGGCTGGAGAGTACAAGGCAGAGAGGGTAGAACGACGTCTAGAGAGAGGCTGACACTAGCCCACGCAGAGCTGACACAATGGCAGCGCAAATCCTAGAGGGAGATCAAATTCCTGCTGAGGAAATTGAGTTTCAGAAGCCAGGATCCGAGGTGTGAGACCGGGAGGCTGGAAATCGAAGTTTCTGGGCAGCAAAGGATCTGGAAGAGGAGCAGTGTAGTCCTAGCAAAGGTGACACATAAACTATGTAGGGTTGACGCAAATCTACGAAGAGGACGACACAAAAGGGATGCAGAGCCTCCTTCCAGGGAGATTAGGGTCTGATTTTTCCAATGACAGGGTGATATCATCTCACTATTTGTTTTGTCTAGTGTCTCTCTGTATCTGATAGCCAGTTGGGCTTCCAACGAATTGTACTCAGATTTACTACTGCGTAATAATAAAACCCTTAGAGTTGTTGCACCATTTTTCCCACATTGGGTTTTTCTGGGGACATTTGTTCAAAAATAACTATGTCATTGTGTTGTATCGTTTTCCTGTTCAGTTTCTTGTTTCGGCATATTATTTTAAACAGTGAATGTTGCAATTATATTTACTTTGATATTTATCGTAGAACACAGTAAATAACTTATATGGATTAACAAGTAGGAGAAGTAACATCAGTTTATTGCAGTAGGGATTCCGGGTTTAGGAATTAGCAGTGCGGGTGAGAAAGAAGAACAGTGCCAGAGAACCGAGTGCTGAGCAGAAAATGAGATTGAAATAGCTACAGGAGGTAGCAGTTCGAATCCCCATAGGGGTTTGCGTAGTCCAAGCCAGGAGGGATGAATTTTCGAGGTAGTCTCTCTCTGATTGAGTCGATAGAGAGGAAAGGATTCCATATCAAAATTTTGTCATGGTAGAGGGAGAAGTGTTGAGCCTCAGCATGAGGAAGAGCTAGTGGGATGCAATTTTTCTACAAGTCGTTTTGCTAGGAAGAAAGATGTCAGAAGAGAGAAGAGAAGCATAGTAAGGGAATTTTTCCTCAGAAGACTTTTCGTCAAGAATTTTGTTTTCTTATTGGTTGAGCAGCAATAGTAAGAGCATAGAGGAGCAGTTGACATTTTTCGTGGCAGAGATGGCAACCAGTGGGCTGAGAGATCAGGTTAGGTTGGATGAGGTATCCAACTACGTCATCTAGAAGGAAAGAATGTCATTCCTTCTAGATCAGAATTCTCTCAAGACCTATGTCAACAGCATGGTGGTTGTGCTTGCAGATCAAGATCCATTGAATAAGTACATAGTAGAAATGGTGAAGGCCAAGAGGATGATCCTAGATGGAGTAATGTATCATGTGGTTTTTCACATCGCTAGCAGAGGGACTACTAAGGAGATGTGGGATGCCTTGGCAATGCTATATCAAGGATCTTCCAAGCAGCAGAAGATGTACTTAGAGTAGAAATTGAGATATGCACAGATGCAGAAGGGGGAACGCATATATTCATTTCTCACAAAGCTTCAGGAGACCTGGGATGAGTTAGCAATTGTGGGGTCTACACCTCAAGTGTCTGATTTGGTTAGACTAGCCCTCAATTCAGTCTCAGATGAGTGGCAAGTCTTTGTCCAGAGTACCCTGGGCAGGGTGACTTTTCCAAATTGGGATGAGATGTGGGCATCTCTTAAGCAAGAGGAGATGAGAAGAGACTTGGTCAAGTGTAAGCTTGACGGAAGAAGCAGCAGTGGGTCGAAGCCCAAGGAGGAGGAAGAGAATGTAGCCCTTACATCCAAGGGGTAACAGGAGCAACGGAGGCAGAAGAAGGACGTCTCGAAGATCAAATGTTTCAGGTGTAGTGAAATGGGTCACTACGCAACACAATGTCCTCTCGGGAAGAAGGAAAAAGATGAGAAGCATGATCTGAAGGTTGCACCTGAGAATATCAAGGAGGAGGAGTTCACCATGACAGACGAGATACCTCTAGGAGGGAGGTGGGTTGATTTGGAGTTGTAGTTCGAAAGAGCTACAGATGGGCAGTATCCTTGAGGAGCCCACCTCTCAGATCAATTCCTTGCTATGGGAGCCTAGATCAGTAATAGCAGGATGGACCTGTGTCATTTGGTGCAAAGGAGTGTCAGAGAGACATTTATAGAGGCTAGTAGCACCATAAACTTAGCAAAGCAGAGTTGGAAATAGTGCAGATGGCACAAAGCAGGGGTCAGCAACAGTGTAGAGGCTTCATAGGGTCAGTGAAGAGACTAGTAGCAGTCAGACTCCAGCAACGAGATGCATCATACTGAACACCAGTTCAGTAATTTGGGATGATTTTCCGTTGTTGATGCAGTAGCAGCAGCAGTTGGAGAAAGTTGCAGTGCAGATGCAGTTGGCAGTGTCAGTGCCAGCAGCAGTACGGATGCAGAATTGAGAGGGAATTGCAGTATGGATGCAGTGTTGACAGTTGCAGGGTCGGAAGTAGTACAGATGCATCATTTGCGTAGTAGTTGATGGACAAGATGTCAGACATCAGCAGCGCAGAAGGAGATGTTACAGAACAGAGTGATGCTTCAGCAGGATGCATTACTAGAGCACATTCCTTGCTAAGAGGGAGTGTTGATTTTTGGTAGCATCGAATGTGATCTAAGTATAAAAATTTGTAGGGAGGCTTAGACACGTGCATTCTCCAATACCCAGAAATAGTTTTAGGAAATTCCACCCAGAGATAGTTTTATTAAAATAATTAATTATTTTTAATGGGTGCCTAAGTCTAAACTTAGGAAAATTAAAACACTTAAAGGGTATTAATCTAACTGTGGGTGAAACTTCTAGAAGAAGATGGAGTTCAAGTCCAAATGATCTGAGCCATTGATTAGAATCTAATCTGGGTCATTGGTTGTCAACTGGAGGATTATAAGAAGGACATCGATGGGCACTTGAGAATATATAGAGTGGAGTTTAGAAGATCGAATATCTGAAGTAGAGTAGCTGTCGGAGAGAAATTCGAAGTGAGATTTTGCAGTGAGGGGAAGAGATAGTATTCAGAAGAGGGAAGTTTTCCTAGGTCGGAGAGTACAAGGCAGAGAGGGCAGAACGATGTCTAGATAGAGGTTGACGTTGGCCCATGCAGAGCTGACGTAGTGGCAGCATAGAGCCTAAAGGGAGATCGAATTCTTACTGTGGAGATCGAGTTTCAGAAGCCGGGAATCAGGGTGTGAGACCGGGAGGCTGGAAATTGAAGTTTCTGGGCAGCAGAGGATCCAGAAGAGGAGCAATGCAATCCCCAGTAGAGGTGACACAGAAATTGCATAGGGTTGACGTGTATCTACGCAAAGGATGATGTAGAAGGGACACAGAGCCTCCTTCCAACGAGTTCAGGGTCTGATTTTTCCAGTGGCAGGGTGAGATCATCTCACTATTGGGTTTTTCTAGTGACAGTTGTCCAAAAATAATTGTTTCATTGTGTTGTATCTTTTTCCTGTTTAGTTTGTTGTTTTGGCATTTTCTTTTAAATAGTGAATGTTGCAGTTGTATTTACTTTGATATTTACCATAGAACACAATAAATAACCTATATGGATTAACAAGTAGGAGAAGTAACATCAATTTGTTGCAGTAGGGATTCCGAGTTTAGGAATTTTCACAATGTCTTCACCTATACAAATAAATTCTTTTAATCATGATATTGCATTCTTTGAAATGAAATTGATACATGTGCATGCATACATATTTGAAGAACATAGGTGGAGAAAGCCCTCACCTCTAGGAAGTTAGGAAGAACTTTGCTTGACAAATTAAGTACTTTTAGAATTGTAGGGAGATACACCATTTCAAAATTTGAAAAGTTCAAAAATATTCACAAAATATTATTATAAATCTTCAAGTTTTTACATGCATTATAGTTTCAATAAATGAAATCAATTGTAGGTTATCACACAAACCTAAAATTGATCGCAAATATGATTATAAATTTCCATTTACTTAATGCAATATAATTGTTAGAAATTAACTATTTTTTTGTAACAAACATATATCCAACTTAACCTTGAATTTATTAAGCTTTATGTGATTTAAACTAATTAAGTACAAAGTTCTTTGAACGTAAAATATTTGGGATTAGGACATATCTATACTTAAT
>APFE031530975.1:0-23229 GCA_000404065.3 Pinus taeda
AGTGCACCGTAGCAATAACAGAGCTCTTTCAGTTGAATCTAAACTATTGTATAGAAATAAAGCATCTGATCTAATCAATAACACTCTGTCTTTTAATTAACAAGAGATGATTCTTATTTAATAACTAATTCAATCCACAACATAAATAAATGAAATCAATTGACAAAATTAAGAAGTAATGAAATAAATACACGAAATCCACACCAATGAAAGTAAATCAACTGTAAAACTGTAAATCAGAATAATTAAACTTGCAGTAATGGAAAAGTAAAAGTACAAAACAGGGAACAACAGTGAAATCCACCAGTGATCAGGCCCAAGCCACCAGCAAATACTACTTAACTACTTTATACTATCGCGAGTGAACAACAACTCAAATTATGTATTAATCATCAAGTTCAAATGTCATTACAACATGATGTGTTCTTCAAAATCATGCTCCGTATATTAAAATTACAATTGAAGTAAAAAGGTGAGAAGTTCCATCCTTTCTTCATTCATTTCTCCCTTCTTTATAATAAAAGAGAAAAAGAGATAAAAGTGATTCCTCGGGATCAGGAGATCCTGAGGAATTCGCAACTAAATTCTATTATCAAAAAATATTCCAACTTGTGCTGATCCTCTTGATTCATTCCTTGAGTTTTCCGCACAAGACGCGCTCTTTTCCCCTGTTTAGCCTTTGTTATTCAGCGCTTTGAACAACAAGTGTTCCCTTTGCCAAATTTTGCATAAAAAGCAATGAAAGTTAGTTTTGACAGTCAAATCATATCAAAATCAATTTCATTAATTTCTTATCAAAATTCTATCAACATCTTACTACATCAGGGCATAAATGCATAAAAAGGAGGAAAAAGATAGTGTAATCAAGAGTAAACTTATACCTATTGCACGTCCCAACATCTTCCATACACCAAATTTTCCTACAACCCTGGAGGTGTGAGCCTCTTTAATCAACTGCAATTTCTCACCTTTAGGAACACATAGCTTATCTATTCTGTAGAGTAATCCATCTTGGAGATGGTAGTCAATAGTGTTGTCGCCATCGTGCATGTGACTCTAACTCTGCAACTGCTGATACACCTCCTTGAAGTCCTCATTTTTGGAATATGCCTCTCTGTATGCATCATGGGTGAATGGATCTGTGTGCATAATAGTCTCCAAATCTATAATATTTGATGTGGGCGGCCTTGAAAGCATATCAACCAACTTTTTTGTGTTGCCCTTCTTATACTTGATCACCAAATGAAACTATTGTTATCACCAAAAAACGATCACGTGGCCATTTCTAACTAGGCGGATTGAAATACACCATGTATGATTAATTTTACCGTAGTAACATCACTTTCACCATGAGAATAATTTAGTAAACCAATTTTATTAAATTATTTCCTAATTAATAAAAACAAAAAAAACCCATGAGAATAATTGATAAATATTAATTATTTAATTTTCCTAGGAATAGATTAGTAAATCATTCGTTGATAATATTCTCTTGTCAATAGTGGACTAATGCCTAAAAAGTAATTAATAAATCACTATTTATTTATTATTCCTTAATTATATTATTGGAATAATTGTTAAATCACTATTTAATAAGTATTTCAATTTGACACCATTTTAATCCTAGCGAAATAATTATTAGATCATTGTATTTGTTAATAATTTATAAATAAAGATATCTGACCATTTTGAATATCTTTTCCCTCTCCAAAAAATATAATAAAGTATTCCTAACGGTTAGATCTTGATTTGATCAATATTATTTTATTATTCTTCATTTTTTAGATTAACTCAATACTTTGTTATAAATATGAGGCTTTTCCATTCATTCTTCACCATCATCATTATCATTGTCACCATTATCGTCTCTTTTCACTTGAGATCCCATTTGAGTTCTCCACATTGTTTTGGGTTTCTCACACATTGAGAGAGAGAATCGATTACTGAAGCATCAAGTACATCAAAGGACCCATCCCACACAAGGGGATTTGTATACCCTTTTTGTAGATCTCCTTCACCAGGTGTTATCATTAAACGATTTATTCATTTTAAAAGTCTTTCCATTTTGGTTATTACATTGGATATATACATTGTTGTTTGTTGTTTTGGATCTTATGTGTTGTTTTGTTGCAAGTTTCTCTAGGTTTACTGCAAATCTAAAGAGTAAGTAGCCACAAATTGTTGTTAGGGGCACATGTCACCTAGTGACTTAAGTGAAGTAGTTTTGGTACACCTTCTAAGAAATTTCACACTAACAAATGATGACTCCACTAATGTAGTAATTTAGTTCCTAGGTGACTGAAGTTTTAGTAATCTTCAGGGTTTTCTACAACTATTTATAGCCTCTCAATTTCTATTTATAGGTTTCTTTCTTTTTTTGTCAAATTTTCAAATTTTGGTGGTTTTATGGTTCTTTCCGCAGATC
The DNA here is from genome assembly GCA_000404065.3 of Pinus taeda. NCBI lineage: Eukaryota > Viridiplantae > Streptophyta > Pinopsida > Pinales > Pinaceae > Pinus > Pinus taeda. The sequence continues at coordinate 2,426 of APFE031530975.1, forward strand.
ACAGGTACCAACCGAGCAGGAGATTGTAAAACCTATGCGAGATCTTTTGATCGAGAGTCCTGGGAGAAAATCGTACTTTCAACCCCATATCTGCGTTCCATAGCACACTTTTTGGCCCAATAACTGCATTTTCTACTGTTTCTAGGTCAGTATCTATGTTTTGAAAATTTTTCGATAATTTTTCATACTTGCTGGAAGTGTTGTGTGTAGACTATGAAGATTTTATTGGCTTTGTTTCAGTCTCCCCTAGGCCTATATTCTCCTATTTTTTCTCTTTGAGGAAGGAAAACCCCCCTAGGGTTTAGAGTACACCTTCACATTGTTAGGAAGAGATTGGCTATGTGAGAAGTTTAGGGTTTCAACATTTTTTAGCCACTGATTTTCAAAGTTTGATCCATTACTTTACAGAACTTCTGGATAGGTTTATTTCACCTTTTCTCCCTTAGAGTTTGAGTTTTTCCTTTCCCCCTTAGGATCCCCTTGAGCATCCTAGGTTTTGGAGCTTCATACCTATCCTTTGCAGCATTTTTCACCTTTGATTTTTGCTATGTGTCTGCACCATTTCCAACAAATTAGTGCCTCTACATCTCATTTCCTTTGACACTAGACCTTTTAGGAATTTTAACTTGAAACCTAACCTTAGAGATTGGACAAAGAGGAAAAGTGGTCCCTAATCACTTTTCCCAACTCATTGGCCAGATGAGAGGTGCTTCCCATGCGTCCCGGACTACACGAGTAGGATGGTAAAATAGCAATGAAAGAATATATCACATCCTACTCACAACCACACATAGAGGATAAACCACATCCTACAATCACATGTCATAATCACCGTAGGGAAAGGATGAACCACATCCTATGCGCATGTAAACCACCGAGAGTCGGGAAAGGATAAACCATGTCGTACATGCATGCAAACCACCGAGAGTAGGGAAAGGATGAACCATGTCGTACATGCATTCCAACCAGCAATTGTAGGAAGGATCCTACACATGGGGAAAGGATGAACCACATCCCACTAACATGTCAACCATCGATCGTAGGGAATGAGCATCATACATGTAGGGAAAGGATGAAAGACATCCCACTAACATGTCCACACATGACAACCAACATATGTTTATTTGTATCTTTGACTGGGGTGACCACAAGAGAAGGTGAACCACTCATCCCACTTATATGCCATAGGATAAGGTGAACCACTCATCCTATGCATATATCATCAATCATAGGGGAAGGTGAACCACTTAACCTACACACATGTGTCATCAATTGTAGGGGAAGGTGAACCACTCGCCCTACACACATGTTAACCTTCAAAGAGAAAGGTAAACCAATTACCCTGTACACAACGCACCTATAGAATAAGGTGAATGACTCACCCTATGGTTGCTCATAGCTCAGGAAATACCGCAAGCCTGCAGGAGCTCCCAGAGCTCAATGTTCAATCAATAGAGAATTGTGCTAGGTTGCTCTTTGAAAACTAAGACTAGATCTTGATGATAATATTGATGAATGGTTCGTTATTAAGAGCCTCATTGCTCCACCCAGAAGCATATAGATGTATATATGAAGGTATACAACTCACTAAATAACTTCTACATACATACTGACTTACAACTATCCATTGTAGCAGCAGAGATCTTATCAACACTTACCAATATTTTGTCTTTGGCATATTCATGATACTAAATACTTAGTTGTTCTTACTCCCTCTTGCTCAGGGTGACTAAGCTTGTCTTTCCAGAGTTGGTAACATTTCATATGATTATACTTTCCCTTGTTAAGATGCAAGGTATTCATCGATTTTGTAGATAATTTATCAAAGTCATGATCTTGGCAGTGCACTCCCATAAACAAGAATTTTCTATGTTATACTTGTGGGGAGGATTCAACAGATAACTCCCTCTGAGATAGAAGAGATAACGCATTCATGTTAGAGGTAAACTATTCATAAAACCAAATGTTTGTCAAGTCCTGAATATTTAATAATAAATTTTTATTTTAGAACATTATGGTAGCTTCAAAAGAGCTTCATCCTTAGTTATAAGCATCAGTAATCAATAGAACCTTATCATGATCTTACCCATTTGGGTAGGAAATCAGAGAGTCTTCAAATCTTTCTCCAAGGATGAGCTTTCTCCTTTTCTTCAAGTACCATTCCATAATTGTTGATCTATATTCATTATCAACTATCTGGGATATACTGTAGTTGTACCAACATTTGAGTACTGGAATGACTATAAGGATTCAGAGTGAGGTCTGCATGTACATAGTCTCTTATTAAAATTACATCTAACCAAGGTCTATAACCTTTTGCAGGTATAAACTGAATTATATCGGTACTTTTGGAATATGCACAGACCATGGCTTGAATTATGGGAATCTCCTTTTGACTTATTTGTTCACCCAAAAAGCGTCCTTCATTTTCTTCATTTGTCCTGAATGTTCATAGCCTCTCGATAATAAAGAATAAGAAGATTTATTGGAATTTATAGAGCATACTTCTACCTTGGGAAAGTGCTCTTGATTTTCTCTCACATCCAAGCAGACACAAAACCATCAATGAGTATGTTATAAGTATGGATAGAGGGAGAGAGCGTTGCATCCTTAATTGCTCAATAAACCATTTCCATTGAATGCCCAAGTGTAGATAAGAGTATATTGTAGGTTTCGATAGTGGGGATACAATTTGCATCCCTCTTCATGTCTTTGAATATTGATAACACCTTCTTTATGAGACCACTGCATATATAACAAGTCATTAGAGGATGGTACACTGAGGTTACCCTGTTAGTTACTGAAACTCTGCAAACAATTAAATCAACATTGTTTACTCTTTCGGCAAGAAGAATCGATTTGGAGTACTTCTCTAGATCAACTGACATCTCAGTTTGTGTTTAATTTTCTGTAGATTCCTCATTGGCTTGGGGAAATGGATCTGGCCTATGCCCACTATCAGTTTGATTCAAAAAGGGTAGAAGAAGTCACTAGGTGGTTTACTAGGGAGACAAGTTATTTTCAGAGCCTCTTGATTCATCTCTCCTCTGAAACATTTACTATGAAATATGAAAAGAATCTCCAAACGACAACAAAACATAATCAGAGGCAGTACTCTCAGTACCTCATGGATTCAATCTTTTACAAAATTTTGATCCCAAACTCATCAGCTTCTTTTATACATTCCTCAGAGATTACCCAACTTCTACCCTTTACACAGATAGGGATTCCACAGTTTCATTTCTTTGCACAGATGGAAGACGCATCCAGTCTATTGGATCTTCGATTAGGAAATTTTTTTATGGCAGCTTACGATGCAAGAAGAAGCCCTTGTCATAACAGGATGAGTAGAGAGATTCTCGTTTCTAAACAAAACAAGCTCTACGAAAATTTTCATAGGACTACCACGAACCTGTGATAAAATTGCCATTCCAAAAAAGATCATCCCTATCTGCACTTGGAAACATAGTGAACCAATACACAACAAGTAGACTTATAAGAATGGAGTACCCCTAGGGAAAAATTACAGAGAACACTCCTACCATAGTGAAATTAGGTAGCACAATGCCAAAAGTGATAATCGAGCTTGCACCAGTAGCACAACTATACTACTACCCATATTAAGTAAGAACAATGAATGCCAAAGAGATCATGTTGAGGTGTACAAATGTAATAAGGCAATGAGAAAAGTACCATTGTTTTTCAGGATCAGATTGGTTGAATTGCAGCTTCAGGTGGAATGGCATATTTACTCGATCCTTTATCAGAAAGTAACTACACCATGTTTTCAATGGATTATGTTCTAAATAGATTGGTTGTGCTTCCCTTTTACCTTGTAACATCTGTATTCAATTTTGGATTTACTTGGACATAGATGGGACCCCATTTTTGCCGAGTGTTGAGGAAGGACAATGAGAAAGGATGAACTTTTCATTCCTGAAAGAGGAAATCATGGGAATAATACTCTCTGTCTCAATCTGTTCGATATTTGTGGTAAGTTTCATCAACAATTTCTCTTCATTTCCATGCTTACCGACAATAATTATAGTTTTTTATTAGAATGTCAGTCACCAAGATCTATTCAACATGTAGTGCCTAAGTAGATCTTCAACAAATAGGGATGACATACATATATTTTTCTCCATAGGATCAACATCATGATATCTTTGAAATGATATTTCAACCAGACCTTAAATGCAAGTGATAGAGCCCTGAAATGGAGGGCTGAAAATCGAATCAAAACTTGTTGTGAGGAAGGCCAAGAGACCTTCAAATCATCATCAACATATCTATTACAAGTGGACAAAACCAGATGCTCTAGATATACACAAGCCAATGTTGAGGTGATCGAAACTACGGTCGAGCAACCTTTAGTTGTAAGTTGTAGAGGTAACATATATCTTTGACATGTGGTACAAAATCCATCTTGGACAAGGAACATACCTCAGAAAAACCTGTAGCTCCAACTCTCATGCACAGGGGTGATGGGATCATATTTCCACATAGGTTGTGCCACAAATACCTTTTCTTTTGAAAATATTGTGCCTCTGAAAAGCCATAGTCATCACAGCCTTTAAATTACTGAAAGAATACCCATCAAAATCACAGATACTTCATCCTGAGAGAAATGCACAGTAGATTAGGCGTTGCATTGTGGACTATGTGAAGCCCTACTAGGCCCCAAATGCTATGGAGGATGGTTTAGAGATTATAAAAACTCGAATCCATCTTCTTTGCTTATTCCAATTGTCATCAACTCATTTCATTCATTGCTTATTAAGGTTTTGAGAATTTCTCATGGCAAGAAAAATCAAGAATAGATAGTAGATTTTTTTATTTTTTTTACTTGTCATAGACTTCAACTCTATTTAGTTTTTCAATTTACAGTATCTATTTTATAAATTAGGAAAATGGCCTATCTTGTAAACATTATTCTATACATGCTATAACTCTTTGGTGATGATGGCCTATTACATTTCATATTCCACACCTTCCAATCTGGTTCATAACTTTTGTAATTGTTATATGGCTTATGTTATTTGGTTCAATTTCATTTCCTATTCTACTTCATATTGTTTCTTTTGACTTTGTAACTTTTAAATAGTTTACCACTGGTTACAAATTCTTGAGACTTATACTAAATCCTTGATGTTCTAATCTACTATGAATCACTTTCCTAAGCTCTTAATAATATCGTATTGCCTATTATTAGCATTAAAGTCTACATTCTCCACAACTAATTTGCCATTCCATACATTTTTTTGAAGGTGTTGGCACTAATGTTAGGAACTCTATTTATCATAATATTCGTTCCATTTTCACAACCATGGTGGATTATAAGGGGCTAACATGTTCTTTTTTTTTTTTGGTAATTAGGGTGGGTGGAGTGGAGGGAATATCACCACCCTTGCTTTACCAATGAGTTAGGTCCTATTGTAAAAGCCCATTTTAATTGAAAATGTATGCATTATAATATATAAACTGTAAATATATGTTTATAGAATGTCCCTAGGAATGCTTTGCTCCCAAGTCATTTTTGTAAAAGATTGCTTTAAGAATCTTGCAAAGTTTGAAGGCCTCGTGGCTTTGCATGATTCATAGATTTGAAAGTGAAGGATGCTAAAGTCAGTATAGAGTTCATAGTCAAGCAATTGAGTTACTTTGTCAATTCGTTGAGATTCATTACTATTGGTGGTTGTTGTGCATGTGTCTCAATAGCCTTGTGACCATTTGGTTCTAGTCATATATATTTTTTCTTAATTTTGGTTATCTAGGCTAGGTAAAATAATTGAGATACATTGACCTTATTCATATAGATTTTTTCTTGATTTTGATTATCTGAGCCCAAGGTAGAATAATTGAGATACATTGACCTTATTCTACGTTATGGTCTTCCTTCATTTTGCATGCATACATTTGAATCATGATAGTGAATAACTCTCTTTTGTTGCTACCTCATGCTATTTTCTTAGTTTGAATTTTTTATTTTTTCTTAAATGAATTGTTCCCACAATTTTTTATTCTTGACCTCTTTGAGGGTTTTGAGTGCGAGAGTCTTGGAAGAAACTTTGATAGAACTCTCTCGTGACAAACCTGTTTGGGAGCACTCTTTAGGGTATGAAGAAGTGTTCCATGCCTCCATGGGATTCACTCTCAGAAGTGCACTTCTCTAGTGCTTTTGGAATGAAAACGAGGAACTTAAAGCACTCCCTAAGTGAGCCTAGGTTTCCTTGGGTGACTGAGAGTGCTCTCACCATTAAAAAAATGCTCATGAAGCATTCTTATGCTTAGTGAAATTGCTTTTACAAAAGTTCACATTTGTAGGGTTTTTTTCATGAGAGGCCTAAGGGAGGGTCTTAATAGCCCTGCAACTCATGGCTATGGTTTATGAAGAGCTTGAAGGGGAGTTTAAAGGATACCATAATCATTATTGTTGAATAAATGAGAGGCAAGGTCCATGTCTGCTCTTGATTGTCTTTTTTTCCCTTTGTGTTGAATGCTCTATTTTCATACTCTTCTCATTCCTTTTCCTTCATTCTTTTGCATGCTTTTATCAAGACACATGTTGGGTATATGTTTTATACTTCCATATTTTAATGATGGTGTCTATTGGCAATACCAATGATGGGAATGGATTTGAGAATCTTCATGGTGAGGATGTCCCATTCTGTGGAGAGGGACTTTTGGCTTTATGATATATTTAATTCCATCATAGAGGTATTTGATTTTCTATTGACCATGGAATGGAGGAAACTACTCCTAGAAGATGCTAGATTTCATTGTCAACCAAATGGCTCTAAGTGCAATCGGATGAAGAGATCTATGTTTTGATGGATTTATCTTCAAACCATTTCTTTTTACAGTCTAACTAGGAATGCCTCTTGCGAAGATTCTTACCCTCAAGCTAGTGGAAGAATAGCCTTTGAGACATCCTTGGTAAAGGATAGCTTCATGACTGAGATCAAGGACTGGAGAGAGTCGGGAAATCTACCTAGATCAAGGGGATAAAGATAGTAATTTGTTCCACCAGTTTATGAATCATTGCAAGAACATTAACATTGTTTCGAAAATTCCAAAGGCAGATGTCATGATCATTTTCTTCCATGACAACGCTCAGGGCATTGATCATTTCACACATATTTATGAAGAATAGCAAAGGGTGACTATTGCAGAAGTGGTGAAAATGACGACACTTTTTGCCCAGTTTTGTCAATGTCCTTGAGCTTCTTTGATTAAGTGAGTCAAGACAAATTCTCTGTTTGTCATGCTAGAAGATCTTTGTATATCATTGATAAACATTTTTTAGTCTTCAAAGCAGGTACCGGCATGGGAAAAAACAATTATGTTGAGTTGCCTGCATTGAAGTTCCTACTAAAATTGGCAGCAAACAAAGGGATCCCTAAGCTGGAGGTTTGAGGATCATGAGATTATACAAAAATGTATAAAAGGAAGCTACAGGACAAGAACCTGAAACTGCAGCCAATTCTGGAACAGGTCAAGCTCATGGAACATAGTTTCTCTAGCATATAATTCCATCACATTGATAGGGGAACTTAATATATATGCAGATGAGCTTTCAAAAGGGGGTCTGTACCTGATAGTCAACATTGAATATATATTTGAGTATCAAAGAGACATATTACAAGATGAATCTAAGCTGGTAATTGAGGTCTAATTTTATTTTTTGAAAGCATCATAGGAGACCTAACTTTGCCTCTCATAAGGAAGACTCTGGGGACCATTGTATCAAATCAGTGGCAATTAGGGGTTATAGTGGACCTTCAGGATATGGTATTGAAGTTTCTGTGGACATTTTTGTTGAGGATTCAGTGAAGGGTTTAACAAAGAAACGAAAGAACTATTTCAAATAATTATCTTAATTTATAACAAGAATTGAAGTATTTAGTTTCCATAGGAATTTTGCTATGGTGGGATTGGGTTCAGTAACGCTGTAGTGCTGGCCTCCTCACTGTGTTTTAAGGACTTAAAAAATAGTTAGGAATCTTTTGGGATCTACTTTGATATGACTGCTTGCATGCCTCAAAGTGATTTTCTAAACTTATTATTGGCATCAGTGTCAGAGGCCTTAGAGCTACAAGACAGTGCAATGACTTTGAATTTTTTTCGACCAGATATGTTGGTGGCATACTTTTGAGAGCTGGAGGGCAACTGTTTTTTGTTGCTTTAGATTCCTTTGGGAAGATTACTAGTGTGGGACTGGGTTCACTTAATATGCAAAGATCAAGTGCTTGGATGTGTATTTGAAGACTCAATGAGCAACTAAGATTCTATTATGGGAATTTTTGGAATTTTGCTATGTGGGGAGGAGCCTCAATGGAAGAAAATCTAAAAATATGGTGCACAAAGTTGTCTATCAAAAGATAAACCCTCTTCCTTTCTTAGTGGCATGGGAAGTTAGGTTGTCCCGAAATACTCAATATTAATTACGAGAGGTGCATATCTCCCTTCAACATGTAGTGCAAAGTTTGGTGATCCTTGATCTTAGTCATGAAGCTATTATAAAATATTCCATAATATTATTGTTTCTTGATTTTCTTTGATATAATTCTTTTACCTGTCACCAAAACTTCTAGTCCCTGGCACGCACTTTTCAATATTTACATACTTCCTCTATTGATATGTGTCACAAAAATAAGAGGAAGAAAAGTATATTAGAAGGGATTGTTGAAACTATCGGGTTGACTTCTAGAAGGCTGATAATGTCTGCCTCTGGTGGTTCTACACCTTTGCCTATATCTAAGGCGGTAGTGTTTCAGGGGTCAATGGTTGTTGTTCGAGATAGTCATGATGATGAAATTTTAAATTATTTCTTGACCATAGGTTCAAGTATGCCATTTGTACATTCTCTTTATTATCAAATCATATGAAGAAGAGGGGCAGAGCACATAATCATTTTTACTGAAGAAACAAAGAGTTGTATAGAGCAGGCTAGATTGTATTCTCAAGAGGTTGCTTATTTCCCAACAACTACAGTAAAACACAATCAGTTGATTTGGAGCCATATAGTTTCTCAAAGAGACTCTAGAGTGATTCTTGACTATGGAGCAAAGGATTACATCCTCTGTCACTGCAACATTTGTACCTGTTGCAGTAACAAAAGTAGCAACAACATCAACAAAGGTTGCACATGAAGTTTCTCTTTATTTGGTTTTGAAATATTAACGATCTTTACCACTTCTATTTATACTGACATAAAAAATAAAACCTATTAACTATGGTGGGTCATTTATGATAGGGTGTAAAATATCATGCAAATGCTCGATATGTTTTCACATGCCTATCACCAATAACATGATTCTTGTTCACCAAAGAGGATGATGTACTCTTGGACTACTTGAATGAAGATGGACCAAAAATTGAACCAACATGGTAAGTAGTTTGATACAGAAGGATGAAAAATTGTTGTATTCATAAATTTTGCATAAATTGATAGGAAGGTATAGAAGGATGACGAATTGTGGGATTTAGGAATTTTGTATAACTTTATGGAGTCTTGTACATAAGGATTTGTGTTATATATATGTCTTACTGCAAGCATGGGCTTTCATTATTATTATGTCTGTGGTTTAGGTATGTGCCAATTATTCCAATGGTCCTTGTGAATAGAAGTGGAGGAACTGGAACTGGTTGGAGTTCCTTTGTGCCTAATTACAACCCAAGGGATATTGCTAAAAATATATGGTGCATTCTTAATGATGAACCCTTGAAGCCAATGAATCCTTGGTACAAGGGTTTTAAGGTAATATTTTGTCCACTATTCAATAAATATACTTGTATAATATTTTATAATTTGAGGTGCACACTCCAAAAACTTCACTATTGATTATGCCATTAGTTTTAGTTAGCACTATGTTTGGAGGTGGTATGGGGACTGTCAACCATGCCATGATTTTCTCTAATTCAGTAGTTATGGGCATGAGTTCAATTCACATGGTAGTTGCAAAATGTCATTATTCAGTTAGTAGACTGGAAATCTCTCCTAATATGGACATGGTTGGGTATATGGACAATCCATCAACCATTTTGAGTTTACCATCTCCATTTAGGTCACCATCTCCTATATGGAGTATGTCAACTCTCATTCATGAGGGAGTTCAACTAACCAATCTTGCAAGGAACCTTTACACTCTCCTAAAATCACTCCATGAAGGCATATTTCTCTAACCCCACAACCTGAAATGTGTGTAATGGGAAGAAAAACTTATTAAACTTCTTGCAGTCCATTATTACCCTGGGTAACACCTCAAGCAAAATATAAGTCTAAATTGTCATTATGTCGCTTTGTTGTGCCCAAACCTATTCATGGAACCCTCAATGATGGGAGTTTGTTAGCATTTTTTGTGCCTTATAAAATGACCAGACCTCTCACTTCTTTTGTTTCTTCTTCTATGACTAGAACTACTTTTTCTTGGGTTGTCACTAATGATAAGATGGATGCCCAAAATGGTGGCATGATAATTGAAGGACAGTTAAGCATTGAGCAGAGATGCAAAAAGAAGAGGAAGAGAAGTATATTAGAAGGGATTGTTGAAACTATCGGGTTGACTTCTAGATGGCTGAGAATGCCTGCCTCTGGTGGTTCTACACGTTTGCCTACGTCCCAGGTGGTAGTGTTTCAGGGGTCAATGGTTGTTGTTCGGGATAATGATGATGATGAAATTTCAAATTATTTCTTGACCATAGGTTCAAGTATTTATACATTCTCCTTCTTATTATCAAATCATATGAAGAAGAGGGGCAAAGCACATAGTCGTTTTTACTAATGAAACAAAAAGTTGTATAGAGCAGGCTAGATTCTATTCTGAAGAGGCTCAAGAGGCTCTGCTTCTTTCCCAAAACCTACAATCAAACACAGTTAGTTGATTTGGAGCCATATAGTTTCTCAATGAGACTCTAGAGTGAGTCTTGACTATGGAACAAGGCTTGCATCCTCTGTCACTGTAACATTTGTACCTGCTGCAGTAACAAAAGTAGCAGAAACAACAACAAAGGTCGCACATGAAATTTCTCTTTAGTTGCTTTTGAAATCTTAATGATCTTTACCACTGCTATTTATGTTGATATCTAAATGAAACCTCTTGCCTATGGTGGGTCATCTATGATAGGGTGAAAAATATCATGCAAACGCTCGATATGTGTTCACATGCCTGTCACCAATAACATGATTCTTGTTCACAAAAGAGGATGATGTACTCTTGGACTACTTGAATGAAGATGGACCGCAAATTGAACCAACGTGGTAAGTAGTTTGATACAGAAGGATGATAAATCGTTGTATTCATAAATTCTACATAAATTGATAGGAAGGTACAGAAGGATGATGAATTGAGGGATTTAGGAATTTTGTATAACTCTAGGAGTATTGTACATCAGTATTTGTGTTATATATATGTCTTGCTGCAAGCATGGGTTTTCATTGGTATTTTGTTTGTGCCTCAGGTATGCACCAATTATTCCAATGGTCCTTGTGAATAGAAGTGAAGGAACTGGAATTGGAATTGGTTGGAGTTCCTTTGTGCCTAACTACAACCCAAGGGATATTGCTACAAATATAAGGTGTCTGCTTAATGATGAAACCTTGAAGCCAATGACTCCTTGGTACAAGGGTTTTAAGGTAATATTTTGTCCATTATTCAATAAATATATTTGTAGAATATTTTACAAATTTGAAGTGCCCACTCCCAAAACTTCACTATTGATTATGTCATTAGTTTTACCTAGCACTGTGTTTGGAGGTGGTATGAGGACAATCAGTCATGACATGATTTTCTCTAATTCAAGAGTTATGGGCATGAGGTTAGTTCGCATGGCAGCTGCAAAAGGTCATTGTTCATTTTAGTAGATTGGTAAGCTCTCCTAATATGGACAGGGCTGGGTATATGGACAATCCATCAGCCATTTTGAGTTTACCGTCTCCATTTAGGTCACCATCTCCTATATGGAATATGTCAACTCTCATTCAGGAGGGAGTTCAACTAACCAATGTCGCAAGGAATCTTTACACTCTCCTAAAATCACTCCATCAAGGCATATTGCTATAACCCCACAACCTGAAATGTGTGTAATGGGAAGAAAAACTTATTAAACTTCTTGCAGTCCATTATTAACCTAGGTAACTCCTCAAGCAAAATCTAAGTCTAAATTGTCATTTTGTCCCTTTGTTGTGCCCAAACCTATTCATGGAACCCTCAATGATGGGAGTTTGTTAGCACTTTTTGTGCCTTATAAAATGACCAGACCTTTGACTTCTCTTGTTTCTTATTCTATGACTCGAACTATAGTTTATTGGGTTGGCACTAATGATAAGATGGATGCCCAAAATGGTGGCATGAGAATTGAAGGATAGTTGAGCATTGAGAATAGACACAAAAATAAGAGGAAGAGAGGTATATTTGAAGGGATTGTTGAAATTGTTGGGTTGACTTCTAGAAGGTTGACAATGCCTGCCTCTGGTGGTTCTACACCTTTGCCTACGTCTTAGGTGGTAGTGTTTTAGGGGTCAATGTTTATTGTTCGGGATAGTCATGATGATGAAATTTCAAATTATTTCTTGACCATAAGTTAAATTATGCTATTTGTACATTCTCCTTATTATCAAATCATATGAAGAAGAGGGGCAGAGCACATAGTCATTTTTACTGAAGAAACAAAAAGTTGTATAGATCAGGCTAGATTGTATTCTGAAGAGGCTGCTTCTTTCCCAGCAACTGTAGTCAAGCACAGTGAGTTTATTTGGAGCCATATAGTTTCTCAAAAAGACTTTAGAGTGAATCCTGATTGTGGAACAAGGCTTGCATCCTCTGTCACTGCAACATTTGTACCTGCTGCAGTAACAAAAGTAGCAACAACAACAACAAAGGTTGCACATGAAGTTTCTCTTTAGTTGCTTTTGAAATCTCAATGATATGTACCACTGCTATTTATATTGACATCTAAATGAAACCTCTTGCCTATGGTGGGTCATTTATGATAGAGTGGAAAATATCATGCAAATGGTCGATATATTTTCATATGCTTGTCACTAATAACATGCTTCCTGTTTAGAAAAGAGGATGATGTATTCTTGGACTACTTGAATGAAGATGGACTAAAAATTGAACCAACGTGGTAAGTATTTTCATACAAAATGATGATAAATTGTTGTATTCATAAATTCTACATAAATTGATAGGAAGGTACAAAAGGATGACGAATTGTGGAATTTAGGAATTTTGTATAACTCCGGGGAGTTTTGTACATCACAATTGTGTTATATATATGTCTTACTCCAAGCATGGGTTTTCATTGGTATTATGTTTGTGGCTCAGGTATCTGTCGATTATTCCAGTGGTCCTTGTGAATAGAAGTGAAGGAACTGGAACTGGTTGGAGTTCCTTTGCGCCTAACTACAACCCAAGGGATATTGCTGGTGCACGCTTAGTGATTAACCCTTGAAGCCAATGATTCCTTGGTACAAGGGTTTTAAGGTAATATTTTTTCCATTATTCAATAAATATATTTGTAGAATATTTTACAAATTTGAGGTCCACACTCCCAAAACTTCACTATTGATTATGTCATTAATTTTAGCTAGCACTATGTTTGGAGGTGGTATGAGGACTGTCAGCCATGGGATGATTTTCTCTAATTCAGGAGTTATGGGCATGAGGTTAGTTCACATGGCAGCTGCAAAAGGTCATTGTTCAGTTAGTAGATTGGAAAACTCTCCAAATATAGACAGGGTTGGGTATATGGACAATCCATCAGCCATCTTGAGTTTACCATCTCCATTTAGGTCACCACCTCCTATATGGAGTATGTCAACTCCCATTCACAAGGGATTTCAACTAACCAATGTTGCAAGGAACCTTCACACTCTCTTAAAATCACTCCATCAAGGCATATTTCTCTAACCCCACATCCTGAAATGTGTGTAATGGGAAGAAAAACTTATTATGCTTCTTACATTCTATCATTACCTTGGGTAACTCCTCAAGCAAAATCTAAGTCTAAATTGTCATTTTGTCCCTTTGATGTGTCCAAACCTATTCGTGGAAACCTTAATTATGGGAGTTTGTTAGCACTTTTTGTGCCTTATAAAATGACCAGACCTCTGACTTCTTTTGTTTCTTCTTCTATGACTGAAACTACTATTTCTTGGGTTGACACTAATGATAAGATGGATGCCCAAAATGGCGGCATGAGAATTGAAGGACAGTTGAGCATTGACCAGAGACACAAAAAGAAGAGGAAGAGAATTATATTAGAAGGGATTGTTGAAACTATCGGATTGACTTCTAGGAGGCTGGAAATGCCTGCCTCTGGTGGTTCTACATCTTTTCCTATGTGTCAAGTGGTAGTGTTCTTGGGGTCAATGGTTGTTGTTTGGGATAGTCATGATGATGAAATTTTCAATTATTTTTTGACCATAGTTTCAAGTATGCCATTTGTACATTGTCCTTCTTATTATCAAATCATATGAAGAAGAGGGGCAGAGCACGTAGTCACTTTTACTGAAGAAACAAAAATTTGTATAGAGTAGGCTAGATTGTATTCTTAAGAGGCTTCTTCTTTCCCAGCAACTTCAATCAAGCACAGTCAGTTGCTTTAGAGCCATATAGTTTCTCAAAGAGACTCTAGAGTGAGTCTTGATTGTCGAGCAAGGCTTGCATCCTCTGTCACTGCAACATCTGTACCTGTTGCAGTAACAAAAGTAGCAGCAACAACAACAAAGGTTGCACATGAATTTTCTCCTTATTTGCTTTTGCAATCTTAATGATCTTTACCACTGCTATTTATACTGACATCTAAATGAAACCTCTTACCTATGGTGGGTTATTTATGATAGGGTGAGCAATATCATGCAAATGCTTGATATGTTTTCACATGCTCGTCACCAATAACATGCTTCTTGTTCACAAAAGAGGATGATGTACTCTTGGACTACTTGAGTGAAGATGGACTGAAAATTGAGCCAACGTGGTAAGTAGTTTGATATAGAAGGATGATAAATTGTTGTATTCATAAATTCTGCAGAAATTGATAGGAAGGTACAAAAGGACGATGAATTGTGGGATTTAGGAATTTTGTATAACTCTGTGGAGTCTTGTACATCAGGATTTTTGTTATATATATGTCTTACTGCAATCATGGGTTTTCATTGGTATTCTGTCTGTGGCTCAGTTTCGTGCAAATTATTCCAATGGTCCTTGTGAATAGAAGTGAAGGAACCGGAACTGGTTGGAGTTCCTTTGCGCCTAACTACAACCCAAGGGATATTGCTGCAAATATAAGTGCATGCTTAATGATGAACCCTTGAAGCCAATGACTTGGTACAAGGGTTTTAAGGTAATATTTTGTCCATTATTCAATAAAGATATTTGTAGAATATTTTACAAATTTGATTCAACTTGTGTTTTCACCTTTAATCTTGGGTGTGTTCAACTGAACAAACAGTTGTAAAGGATAATTGTGTGATTTAAACAATTAATGGAATCATAGAGGAAATTAGTGAGACCACATTGAGAATTATAGAGTTGCATGTTCGCAAGTGGACTTAGGATTACAAGGAATTTTTGGAAGCATTGATGCTTGGGAATGATAAGATTACAGATCCTTTCATAAGGGTAGGTTTCTATCACTCATCTAAATAGGTTATGCCAAAGAATTTTTAAATATTGTGAAGTTATTTTCTAATGAAAATAGTTTTCTTCCAAGACTACAAGGAATACAATATTGATACCAGGGTCCATTTTTGAGGTGTCATTGTCTAAAGAGAATACGAATATTTAACTTCAAGGAGGTCTTTTAAATACATTCAAACTGAATACGACAGTAATTACAAGTAACATGCATCTTTTTTACTCAAAGGAAATCATTCATAAATATGAGACCCATGAGCAAGGCACATTCCTGAAACTCATCGTTATTTGGTTTCCTAGTAGGTTTCAATTCTTCTCTTTAAATGTACAAGTTAAAGAATAGTTCTAGATTGGATTACCTCATAAAATTGTAGTTCTCGGTGAATTATATCATATTTGACTATAACTCTATGAAAAGAGAACGGTAGGGTTTTATTTATTGTCCGCTTTTGCCCTGGGTCCTCCTTTTCGCCTGACCATTACCAACACATTTGTTTTTTTCCATTTGTGTGCTTGCTCTCTTTGTCGTATTTTACCCGTTGAATTTTGTTGCCATGACCCTTGATATTGTTGCTATCGGTTTGTATTGAATTCTTAGTGTACTTTGTGTCCAAGGACTTGTTTTAGCAATGCATCTTCAAAAGTTAACATGGGTTGAAAATTTGAAATCCAAACATTTTTTTTTTGTTTCATATAATGAACAACAATTTGTTTGGATCAACACTCCTAACATTGAATTGAAATTGTCAATTCAGAAAGTCGAATTGGACAGCCTTCAACTTGATTTGCTGAAATTGGAAAATAAATTTAGATTCATACTGGAAGTTATAAATGGACAAATCATAGTGAACAACTGAAAATACGTAGATTTGTTTCTTGAATTGAGGAACAAAGGTTTTATCCATTCTCGAAGAATGGGAAACCTGTTGAGGAATCTATTTATAGGGAAATAACAGATGATGAAGAGTCTCCCATAGACAACATTGAGGAAACAAAGGGTGTTTGTACTGGAGATTATGAGTATCTTCTATTCATGGCAATAGGAACATTGACTTTAGAAAAAATCTAGCAATTAGGTGTTGAGAAAGGACAAGTTTGAGGATGATGTTGAGGAGCTTAAAAAAGCAATGCCCAAATATCTGGATAACTTTACAAAGGATTTGTATGTATGTTTTGCATCTTTTGACACTTCTGGTATATTCAAATTTGTGTTGACTCTTCCTGTCTAAGAAGCGAGTTGCTTCATCCATTCTTATGGCTTTTGGTATATTTGGTTTCTCATTTGTTTGTAAATTTGGTAGGATCAAGAATTATAGGAGGCCAAGGATGATGAATATGAGTTGAGAAACATGGGAAATGACATTTCTAGAATCTTCAGACAAGCAGAAAAAAACGAGAGAAAAAATACCAAAAAAATTGTAATTACCTTTAACTCATATTACCTTTATACCTTACTGATGATTTCACACAAGACTTAAAAGTCTGGCATCTCTATTTGATTGATGCAGTGAAGAATTAACAAGAAAATTTTTTTACTTGCAGGTGTACAAGATTAACCTACATTGCTTTTTGTATATTTTATGTTTATGTTTCTTCCAAGATATTTATGATGAATCCTAATCTAGTGAAAGTGCAGAGGAGATATTTTACCTACTTTGTTTTTGAAGTTGTTTGTGTGTTTCTTCTTAGATATTCATGCTCAATTCGAGGTTGCCTGCAGCAGAGAGTATGCCACATGATGTCATAAGGGATTTGCTAGGAGTTAAAATGCATATAAACAATTATGTTGCGAGTTCTCTTCTAAGCTCATAGGCTACGTTGATTTGGTGTCAAAAAAATTATTATTATTTTTTCTAATATTTATGTCATCTGCTTCTATGCTTTCCTATTAGTCTGTACTAGATAATAAATAAGTACAAAATATAGAATGAAAACACGGTGTCGGAATGACGAGTCATAGGAAAAGGTTTGTCTACTTACGTAACAGTTTTTAAAGCACTTCAATGAAAAATTTCTGAAACTATTTTACTTGATTATGATGGGCAAGAATAGGAAGTGCATCAGCTAAAAATCGATTCAATGATATAATTGAAGAAAGAGAGAGGTACCTGCATGTTATTATTTCTTAGACTTGGAAATATGGTAGAACATAATCATGTACCTGCATGTTTTGAATGCTACATTATGGATGAACATAATCATTGCACTAAGCTCTTAAATTTTGTTGAATTTTGTTGGACAACTGACTTGATGAAATTAATTGTAGACAAGCAGAAATGTGGCTTGATCCCACACCATCGGCAAAGAAGAAACCATCTGATGTATCTAAAAATTTGGACAAGATGGTGCATGAGGTCTCTACAGCACATGTTTATCAATAGAGGATGTCGATACAATAATTTCTATTCACCTCTTGGTCCAGATTTGAAACCGGAGGTTGTGAAAATGTGAGAATTTCTATACTTCTGGAAATATTTATTTCAATGGAAATAATTTACATAGTTTTGCTCTGTAGGGAACTAAGCTCTTTAATTTGTTATGACCAGCTCCAGTCTCCAAAGATTCTACCATGTCATTTTTCCTTCATTTCTCTTTATTCTATTCCCTTATCACAAAATATCGGTGTACAACATTTTTTTAATTCTAATACAGTGATTCTAAAATGCTTCTTTCTTGTTTTCATTGTTGATAAAAACAAGGATGAGATGGAAAAATGGAAGATGATGAAAAGAGATGTTGTGTATCTACAAGTTTAAACTAAGTCATGACTTGATAAATAGAAATAATTTTAGTATCATACTGGAAATTTGGATCTTATTTATATATCAAAATGTTGCCACTTTATTGATTTCAACTTGTAACTTTTGTATGTTGAATTGTAGATTAGGAGGAGCTTAATTTCTTGACGAAGAGTAAAGATATTCCAGTTTTTTGATGTGTGTAAGTGTCTTCAAGCTACTAGTTCTAGATGCAAATCCTCCTATTGTTGTCCAACCATTGCCTTAATGAGAAGATTATTGGAGAAAAAATGTGGTTTATATCTTGGTTCTATTTCTAGGTAGCGAACCACCTACTGGAGAAGGTTTGACAAACATGTGTGCAAAGCTTCTCCAACAGTATTGTAATATAGGCTATAACTCTTTCTTGGATTCCACAATTTCATTGTTTGTATCCTTTTGTGGCTTTTTGGATTGAATATCATTCCTGAGATCAAAGCCACAACTATTCATTATAAACTCTTCCTTCAAATTTTTTTCCCTAACCTGTTGTATTTCATTTTCTAGTGGGTTCATTTTTTTGTGTTGATAATTCCAATAGACTTTTCCGAAGAGGTGAAAGAATAGATTCACCAAGAATTTGATATGATACCACAATCTGCTTGGAATATGCTTTAATGGTAGCCAAAAGCACACTCTGTGAACAAAGGCTCTCAGAATGAGATTCATTTCGCAAGACTAATAAAATGAAAATAGGAAGGGATGTATCATTTCACATTAATCAATATTCTCGTTTCTTCCATAGGCAACTTCCCTCTTGGTCTTGATTCACAATCACAAATCCTTTGAGAGAGGTGATATGAGAGTTTAGATGATTACATCCATCCACTCCTAGATAAAATTCTTCTAAATTATCATCTTGGAATTGAATGCCTCTTCTTTATCATTAGTCAGTTCCACTTGATCCTTCCTGTAGTTCTCATCTTTAGTATCATAATTTATTTCCAATTGAAAGCTTGTTTTATAAATCAAGAGCAAGGAGTGTAATTTTTTCCTTCAAAATATTTTGTTTGGAGTATTTATTAATTTGTTTTTGTTTTTCAATTTTGGAACATTAGTGGTACTGAATCCACTATCTTCATTGTTTTTTTTTAGGACTTAAGCGAGACAATTCCTTTGTAGCCATTTGCAAATGCAGAGGGTGCTAACTAGCAGGCTATGATTGAACTTCTAAAACAAAATGGTGCAGAATCTTTATTAGGTTTTCTCATGCAGTGCAAAATTTTTGAAGTACATATTTATTGTTGATAATTTGACCCTTGATATGTGTTATGATTCTCAGTTAAGATCTTCCATCCTCTCTCTTTCTCTATGTTGTTTATCATCAACATCAAATTATTCTATTTGACATTCAAGGCAAACTTGCCCAAGAGTAGTTTGAAATTTTGAAAGGGGTGTAACATTAGAGGACTAATCCTATATTGATAAATCCAACCCACGTGAACTTTTTTTGTTGGATTGTGTTATATTCTTTCCACGACTAACCCACGTACTTCACCGGGGGGTTTCTCCCCCCTTCATTGCGCCAATTACTTTGCGGGGGGGTCACAAGGGGTTTGAGGGGTGTAGGTAACCCCCCTCTATAGGGTCTGGGGCAGTGCCCAGAAAATGTTCTTTTTTTTGGACCTTATATTAGGTTGGGTGGACCTACCTATGGTTTTTTGCATGATTTTCGCACATGTTTTTTGGACGCGATGGTTTTCAGTCCATGGTTTTTAACGCGATGGTTTTCGGTCCATGGTATTGGATGCTTTGACATGTATAAATATGTATTGTAACATTGAAAGGAACATAATGAAAAATCAAGCTGGTAGTCCCAGTTTTGGGATCCAAGAGAAAATCTCTATGTATATGTGGTTTATGTGTTATGCTCTCGCATTATTTATTTTCTATGTTTTAGAATTCATATGCAGGTAATTTCTGTATGGGATTAAAACCTACATTTGGTATTGGAGTTGTTTTGGCTTCAAGGGTACGCCTTTGTTGCTGAGGGGTTTCACTTGGGCCTGTGGTAGACCCTGTTCAGTGGGAGATCTACGAGATCGATTCTGGTGGTGAAAGAAGATGGTGAGCAGTGGAAAGATAGAGATTGAGAAGTTCAATGGTCAGAGTTTTGAGTTGTGGAAACTCAAGATGGAGGATCTGTTGGTGGATAAAGATCAGTGGATCACAGTAGATCCGAGTACTAAACCAACGGGAGTGACCGGTGAAGAATGGAAGAAGTTGGATCGGAAGGCAGAGAGCACAATAAGATTGTGTGTCTCAGATTCAGTATTGCTGAATGTATCAGGGGAAGCTACGATGAAGGCTTTGTGGGACAAGTTAGGGACTTTGTACCAATCTAAGTCTTTGGTGAATAAATTGTTCCTACGGAAAAAGCTGTATA